>CANTUT010001193.1:42500-202500 GCA_947687605.1 Reutealis trisperma
GATTACCAATTAAATTTATATTGGTAATTTGTTTTAAAAAAAATTTAGTGAAAAATTTGGAAGGAAATTTCCTTCCAAAATTTTCATTTACCGATGGAATATTTTGTCGGTAAATTTAAAAAAAATTTTCTCTATAGTTTACTGATTGAAATATTGATCGGTAAATTTAGCGACGGAATATTTTTATCGATAAATTAAAAAGTTTTTTAATTAAATAAAAAAAATTTTATTTTTTAATTTACCGACTAAATTTTTTTTCGGTAAATTTACAAACAAAATATTTGGTCAGTAAATTCAAAATTTTTTTATCAATAAATTAGAAAACATTTTGTTCTCTAATTTAACGATTGAAATTTTTATTGATAAATTTACCGACGGAATATTGTTATCGGTAAATTAAAAAGATTTTGTAATTAAATTAAAGAAAATTTTGCTTTTTGATTTACCAACTAAAATTTTTATTGGTAAATTTACCAACAAAAATTTTATTCGGTAAATTCAAAATTTTTTGTTGGTAAATTAAAAAAATTTTGTTCTCCAATTTACCGACTGAAATTTTTGTCGGTAAATTTACCGATGGAATATTTTTGTTGGTAAACTAGAAATATTTTGTAATTAAATCAAAGAAAATTTTATTTTTTAATTTACTGACTAATATATTTGTCGGTAAATTTACCAACTAATATTTTTATCGGTAAATTTACTAACGAAAATTTTGGTCAGTAAATTCAAAATTTTTTGTCTACAAATGAAAAAATATTTTGTTCTTCAATTTACCTACTGAAATTTTTATTGGTAAATTTACCGACGGAATATTTTTGTTAATAAATTAAAAAGGTTTTGTAATTAAATCAAAGAAAATTTTCTTTTTTAATTTACCAACTAAAATTTTTGTCGGTAAGTTTATCAACGAAAATTTTGGTCAGTAAATTCAAAATTTTTTATTGGTAAATTAAAAAACATTTTGTTCTCCAATTTACTAACTAAAAATTTTGCCAGTATATTATTGCTAATTTTTTATGCCATTTTTTCACACCTTATTTAGTGACAAAATTTGATAGCCAATAATTTTTTGTTAGTAAACTGTTGGTAGGTTATCGATAATTAATAAAAAAAGAAAATTTTTATGTGTCATCGGTATTCTGTCGATAATTTAGTAAATTTACCAATGAAATTATTTTCGTCGGTAAATTTTATCGATAAACTGTGATTTTCTTGTAGTGAAAGTCTTTTGTTCACTAAAGTGCCCCATCAAACCACCCCCATGAGTTTCCCTCACAAGCAATTCATGAATAGAACATATAGGCACACACAACTTATCCTTTTCTAACAAGAACCCATCATGCCTATAATATTCTCCAAATGCATACTCATCACATGCTTCCCATACTTGGCCAAAATTAACATCATTAGCATACAATTCCTTACGAAATTCAAAACCAAGTAATTTAGTTTGCAATGAAGAAAATAATGCATACCTCTTAGACAAAGCATCAGTAATAACATTTTGCTTTCCATGTTTATACTTGATGACATAAGGAAATGTTTCTATAAACTCTAACCACTTAGCATGCCTTTTGTTAAGCTTACCTTGGGATTTCTAAAATTTTAAACTCTCATGATCAGAATGAATGATGAATTCTTTAGGCCAAAGATAATGCTGCCATGTATGTAGAGTCCTAACTAATGCATACAATTCTTTGTCATAAGTAGGATAATTCAAAGCTGCCTATTAAGCTTTTCACTAAAATATGCAATGGGTTTGGAATCTTGCATCAAAACAGCCCCAATCCCAATTCTTAATGCATCACATTCAATCTCAAAAGCTTTGTCAAAATTTGGCAAACTCAACAATAGTGCATTTGTCAATTTATCTTTCAAAATATTAAAAGCTCTTTCATGCACATCATCCCACTTAAACATAACATTCTTTTTAACAAGTTCATTCAAAGGTGCAGCAATGGAACTAAAATTTTGAACAAACTTTCGATAAAAACTTGCTAAACCATGGAAACTTCTTACTTTGTTCAGATTCTTAGGTGTAGGCTAGTCCCTTGTCACCTTTACCTTTTTTGTCACCTTTACCTTTTTCTTATTAACACTACTTCCATGCAAACTCACCACCAATCCAAGAAATATAATAGATTCCATGCAAAACGAGCACTTCTTAAGATTAGCATATAATTTGTGCCCCTTCAACACACTAAAAACAGCACGTAAATGGTTTACATCCTCATCCAAACTTTTACTAAACACTAAAATGTCATCAAAGTACACTACCATAAATTTTCCAATGAAAGCACGCAACACATGATTCATTAACCTCATGAATGTACTAGGTGAATTAGTCAAACCAAACGGCATCACTAACCACTCATACAAGCCATATTTAGTTTTAAATGTAGTTTTCCATTCATCATCTTCTTTCATTCTAATTTGATATTAGCCATTCTTTAAATCTATTTTAGTAAACAAACAAGAGCCATGCAATTCATCCAACATATCATCTAATTTAGGGATTGAATGTCTATACTTTACAGTGATTTTGTTGATGGCTCGGTAATCCATACATATGCACCATGTTCCATCTTTCTTTGGAACTAAGATGACAGGAATCAAACAAAGGCTTAGGCTCTCCCTCACGAATCCTTTTCTTCCCAATTTGTCCACTTGCCTTTGAATCTCTTTTATCTCTTCCAGGTTGGCTCTATAAGCTAGACAGTTTGGAATTGAATCTTCAGGCATGAAATCAATTTGATCTTTAATACCTCTCAGGGATGGTAGACCATGTGGAATCTCCTTAGGGAATAGATCCTTAAATTCCTGCAATAGAGAAACAACAACACTTGGCAAAGAATGGTTAAGTTCATTAGTTGGAAGGTATACATCCTTGTAGATAAGCATAAGTAAGTGTGGCCTTAACATTAAAACACTCTTGTTTTCTCTCTTTTCTTTCCTTAGGGTTAATTTCTTTTTTTTCTCTTGTTCACTTTCTCTCTTTTCTTGAGCACTTTCTTTCTTTTTCTTTTCCTCTAACACACACAACTATTTTTCTCTTAATTTACATTCTTTGGCTATCCTTATTGGATCTTCATAAGCTTGCATAGGTGAGAGAGGGGTTAGTACAAAAATTCTATTATTAAAGGCAAAAGTGTACCAATTTTTGTACCATTATGAGTGACCCTCCAATCAAACTGCCACAGACGCCCTAAAAGGATATGACCCGCATGTATTGGAGCCACATCACACAACTTTATTTGAATACTTCCCAATGGAGAAGGAAACAAATACTTGCTTGGTTACTTAGATTTCTCCACAATCACTCAACCATTACAGCTTGTATGGCTTTAGGTGCTTCATAGGCTTCAACTTTAACTTGTCCACCAACCAGATGCCAGCTACATTGGTGCAACTCCCATTGTTAATGACCATGGTGTAGATTCTGTCCTTAACCAAGCATCTTGTCTGGAAAATTTGCTCTTTTTGATCCTCATCACCATCCTCTTTTGGTTGAATGCTCAAAGCTTTTCTAGCTACCAATAGGTCCCTCTTCATTGGTTCTTCAATTTCAACATCCAAGCAATCTTCCAAAGGAGGCATTTCATCTTTACTAGAGCTTGCACTTTCAATCTCTCCATTGTCTCTTACCACTATGACTCGCTTGTTTGGGCATTGGGAAGCAATGTGCCTAAAGCCTTAGCACCTGAAATGCTTGATGTCACGAGTCTTAGTAGGAGTTTTTGAATCAATTTTACCTTTAGGAACATCATTAGACTTCTTGGACTTAGGCTCCTTCTTTGACTTTGGTCACAACTTTGTTGTCCTTCCAATTCTACCTCTATGATTGATTAGAAGATGAACCAGCTCTTGAACTCCTTGATTTGAGTTGTCTTTCTACCTTAATAGCCTTTTGCAATAGCTCCTCCATCTCCACATAGTGTTGTAAGTCCACTATGTCAGCAATTTCTCTATTCTTGCCATTGTAGCTTCTCAGTCCTCATCTACGTTAGCTCTAATCATTGCAATCTCCATCTCCTTGTAGTAGTTCTCTACACTTTTGGACCCTGGGACCAAACTTTGAAGCTTTCTTTGTACATCCTTATAGTAATGACTAGGGATAAATCGCTTTCTCATGACTATCTTTATGTCCTCCCAAGTTCGAATTGGCCTCTCACCATTCCTTCTACTCTTTTATTGGAGGTCATCCTGCCAAAATACTCATATCAACAGTGAACTCTATGGCTTCCAACCTCATCATCTTCTCTTTGGAGTAGTTATAGCAGTCATACACATGCTCAACCTTCCTTTCCCACTCCAAATATAACTCAGGATCATTTTTCCCTTGGAATTTAGGAATCCTTATCTTGATACTTCGTAAGTTATTATCCCTTTTATGTACAACCCTCTTTCCTCTCTTAAAATGAGATTCTCCCTTATCTGATTCGCCTTTATTATCTTCCTCATACACTCAACTTCCCAAAGGCTTTGATTTTCTTGGAGTTTTCAAACCATGTATCCTTTAAATAAGTGTCTTAATTTGATCCATCATAACCCTCATCCATAACTTCATATTGGGATCTTGATGTTCACTACCACTATTGCTTATTATAAATTTTTCCTGCAAAGAAAAAGGTTAGTGGAAAAATAGATTTGGTTCCTCGCCAACTCAACTCACCTATTTTCACTCACACAATGTCAGCTCCTCTCGTGTTTCACTCTAACTTTAATGGCTTTTCTCTAAATTAAACTCACCACTCAAGCCTTTTACCATTCTTTAGATTCTTACACTAGCTCTTATAGAGAACTCTATCAATGTTCTCACCAAGGTAACAAGCAACAAGAGTTAAAGGTCTGAATTTAATGGAAAAAAAAAAGATAGAATTTTAAATAGAGAAATAAAATTCAGGTATGACACAAAATGAAGTTTGGGATTTTTTTTTCTCTTTTTTTTATGATTAATTCCCAATGGAACTAAAACTTGTAATCTGAATTTCCTTTTGAGTGATATGCAATCCGAATCAAATAAAAAATAGATTCAAAAATGAAAGAACTTGGCTTGCAAACAAACACAACTTGATGAGTTGTCTCACCAAGAATTATGGAACAATTTTCTTTCTCTTTTTTTTATATATATATATTTCAGATGCAACAAGGATCAATAAGAACACAAGAATAAAATGAATTTAGAAATGGATTTTTTTTTGAATTGAAGATTTCCAGAAATAAGAACTTGAAGCATACGTATTCTTAATTTGAAGAGCTAAAGCTTTGATACCAAATGATGCAACCCGTTAGCTATAGAGAGCTAGGAATTGAATATATTGAATCAAAACCCAAAGATCGAACAAACAAGAACAAAGAAAAGATTGACCCAACAAATAAGAACAAAGAAAAGCTTGATCCAATTCACACCTATTAAAGAGAACCAAAGCTATAAAGGATTAAGCACTACTGTAACAACCCACATATACCCTAGGAGTTTTAGTGACAAATTATTTGGATTTAGGGTTATTGTGACAGATTGTGTGACTTTATGAAAATTCATGTGTGATGTGATTTATGAGTTTAGAGCATGTTAAATTAATTTTAATATGCTTAATATGAATTATTATTGTGAAATAAATGATTTGAATAAAATACATTAGCATGAAATGATTTATTTTTTCATAAAATGAATTTTCATGCAAAAAGACAATTTTTAAGTATAAAAATAATTTTTTGAGTATTTTAAAATAATCTTTAAACAAATGTTTTGGGAGAAATTTTACAGAAAATAATAAGAAAAATATTTTATTTTTAATTACCTATAATGAGCTCTAAATTAATTAAAAAGCCCAAATACCCAAAAGCTCACTACACTAAAACACTCTTAACCTAGCTCATTAAGGGTAATCTTGGAAATTTTAACCAAAACCCTAATATTTAACCTAAATTTTGGCCAGCCCTTCATTCCAGGAGCCACCATTTTGTTATTTCATTATTTTGGCAAAAAAATTCTCTCAAAATATTTCTGTCTACCGAAATTCATAAAAATCCTTTCAAACTTGCAATTTCACCATCGTTTCGTGATCTTGAGAGAAAAATCAATTTTTCTATAGAAAGCACCAACCTCTCTATGAGATTTCTCCAAAGAGCTTGAGGAGTTTTAGAGGTTCAAAAGGGCTATGTGTACTACGAGCGAAGAAACCACAAGGTGAGTAAACATTGTATTCATTTTCTTCAAGTGTGAGTAAACATTATGTTCATGTTACAAGTGTGAGTAAACATTGTATTTATTCTTCATGTCAGTAAACACTGTATTCATGCTACAAGTGTGAGTACACATTATGTTCAAGTTACAAGTAGAAATTATCATGTTATGTGAAACTTGATATCTTGAAACCCAAGTTCCTTTCTATTTTAATGATTTCTTTGTAAGCTTGGGTTGCCAAATGACATTTGGTCCAAAACCATTTTTGATTACTCCACTATAATAAAGAACCTTTGTGATTATTGCCCTAACTTATATTCTTTTTGGAACTACACTGTTATTTATCTTTTGTTTGGTAAGTTAATGTGTGAACATGGCAACAACCTTCACTTTACATGTTATAAGTTATGTGTGAACATGGTAGCGGCCTTCACTTTACATGTTATGAGCTATGTGCAGAAAATGCAGCAGCCTTCACTCTATATTATGTTACGAGTGGACAAAGGAGCAGCTTTCACTCTATATTATGTTATGAGTGGACAAAGCAGTAGCCTCCACTTTGTATGTTATGAGTTACAAGTTGATTTCTGTAAATCTTGCTAAATCGCAAGCCATGAACTATGAAAAATAAATTATGAACTATGAGCTATGAAAAAATAAATAAAATAAAAGTAATATATGTTATTGTTTAAGCTATGTTGTTTACTCATTGAGATCATCTATCTCACCCCTTCTTCCTTGTGTGGTTCCAGGTGAGTAGTACAAGGAGGCAAGGCGATGGCTCAAGCATCATACTTTGCTTGGGGAATTCCTTGTCCAAGATAAATAGTTTAATATGTTATGAAGAGTTATCCTTAGGCGCTTCAGGAATATTTATTTTTGGATGTTTATTTTGAAATGTTATCTTTCAAGGTTTTAATTGGATTCTAAATATTATTTCCTTATGGATTATGTTTAAAATATATCTCAACCATGCTTCCATAACTTAAGGTTTATAAAAAAAAAAAAAGGGTACAAAAAAAGGGGTTTATTTAAGTTAATATAAGAGGTTTTGGTACGATCCTAGGCAGTATTTGTATAAGTAGGTTCTATGGGCATGGGTGACCTTATATCTCCCTATGTTCTAGGACCGTTATGTCTCTGAAAGTTGGGATATGTTAGCCACAAGTTACCTTAATAAGGTCAGATTTAAATTCTAAACGAGAACTTGGAAGAATCTCTCACTTGAAGAAAATTCAAAGATGATTATTATTATTCATAAAATTGATCTCTCAATTACAATGGAGCCTTTAATTTATAAGGAGGCTAAAATCTCTAAACTCTAATAATAAGATAGGATTTAAGAGATCTATTCCTATAAAGAAATAAGAATCCTAATTAAGAAAATATTCCTAAAATTAATCCAAACAAAATAACTCAAATGTGGACTAATCTATATATTAAGTTCAGGGCCTACAAATATAAGGAAGATATGTAAAGGACAAAAAACAAAAAACTCAGAATTCAGCAACTGGGGCCCGTCGTGCCCGCGATGAAAGTAGCACACTGACTCACTGTTGTGCCCACGCTATTTGTCGTGAGGGCATTTTCTTTCACTTCACCTCCATTTTGTAGCCAAGAGTAGGTGATCAACCTTTGGGAAGCTTTTGGGAACTTTTGGATAGTATGGAAGTCTTCTAAAGTTGATTCTTCATCTTGCATTTCCATGATCAACCCTTGCAAGACTTCTTTCATTCTTTTTGTTCTTACCTTTGTTATTGGACTCCCAATCCCTTGTAAAAGATCTTGAGAAGATCTTGTAATCACAGCCGGGGTATTAAATAATGGTTTTACGTATTGTATTGATATTGAAATTAGTGTAACAGAATCAGACTGAATCGACCGCTGCTATAGTAAATTTTCAAAAATCATTAGCAAACTAATATAATTCATTAAGAAATGAAATATAACGTTCAAAATGTAATAAATTAAATTAATTAACACTTAAATAAGCATAATTATGCCTAGAAAAATTTAATTTACATAAATAATAACAATAAATTAAATTCAAATTACATAATTAATAATAATAAATCAACCTTATTTTATTAAGTCATGAGAGAAAAAAACCACCTTATTCAAGATGAATAAGGTGATAAAAAAAAAGCCTTCCCTATTCCAAGTAAATAAAGTAAAATTAAAAATTAAATATATCATAATATTAATTAATCACCAACAAAAAGAGTGTGGGAGAGGATCTAGATTGTCTTGTCTGCTATTAAACTCATTTAGAATTTATACAAATAATTTTTAAAAATAAATATATAAAGACAAAACATAGTTAAATTGTAAAATTCAATCAATAATTTACAGCCATAAATATAAAATTTATACAAAAAAATGAATTTTGTAAAAAATTATCAATAATATTCTAAATATATTAAAATATAAATAATGTAAAAAACAATATCCCAATAATTTATATTAATAAAATATAAAATAATTTCTTTTAAACAATATATTTATAATTTACATTAATAAAATAAAAAATAAAAAATATAATAATAATATTTTTTTATTAATACGTCATGCCTGTATCTCTAAATAACGGTTGTATCAGTGTATATTAGGTGATTCAGTACCGATTTAGATCGTAACGGATAAATAACGTATCGGATCCCTAAAAAATCTCTACAAAACGACTGATACTTTATGTTATTTAATACCTTGATCACAACTCCTTGATCTCTATCAAATGAGGTCTTGGATTCTGCGTCTTAGGCTCTTGCACATGTCTGTCTTACGGTTAGCCCTTTGATGGTAATCACAAAATTTATTAACATTGTAATTCTTGGATAAAGGGGTTAATGGTACCTTGGGTTTCAAAAGTGTTACTAGATCAAATTCGAGAGCCTTTTGGTAAACCATGCTTAAAGGCATGCCCAAATCAATGAATTATCTTCTCCCTTTTTACTAGGTTGTCGATTGATGATGGATGTGGTTTCCCTATTGCTCCCTTTAACAGAGGTAAAGGTGACACAAGTGATTTGTTTCTTCTCTAATGTAGGATATGGTTTAGGCACATGCATGCTATTTTTTATGGTCTTCCTTATGAAGTAAGGATTCAAAATAAAGGGAATATTGATGGTTAGGATAGATGGAGTGATAAGAGCTAAAGTGACATTGGTGTTTAGAACTGGTGGGATGCCACTCTTAGTCATGTGAACATTGAAGGGCTTGACTTGGCTTATCATTTCCCTTAATTCATCAATGATAGATTGGTAGCAGGAATTCAAGGCATGGGTGAAGTTAGTTTGTTGCAAGTTGAAAATGGTAGTGAGATGGGCCAAAGCATTATTGAAGTCAATCTATTGGATGGTTAAAACTTGATTGAAGTTGGCTTACTAAGCATTAAGAACGGAGGTAAAAATAGCTTGAAAGTTTTCCTCTTACTTCTTAAGGAGGCTGGTGTAGTTAGGGCATTCATGTTGATTGAGTCAACCATTAGTACCTTGAAAGCAAACCAAATAAATGGAGTAAGCTTTTAGGAAAAGACATAAAAAGGGGAATAGGGGCAAGGACATAAATACGGTGAGGAAAAAGAATTTCCTTATGGAGTTATAGGCCAATTGGGGCTTTATGATATAATGGGGCCAAAGATTTGGGCTGAGGGTAGTGTCTTGGGTTGTGGTGGTTTATGGGTAATCAATGAAAGGTATTAGGTTTGAAAGGTTTTAGGTATGTCGGGCTAAAGTAGTTGGGCTTTAAGGGTAATGAGTTTGCTTTTGAATAAGGGGGTAGGATCAAGGTATTGGGGACCTAGAGTGTCTAGGCTCTTAGATGAAGATGAAAGGTGTGGATCTTATGGATAGGTAGGGGAGTTTAGATAAGGGGACTCGAGTTTTCAAGGCTAGGTAGCAACAATAGCATCATGGGTTTAAGATTTAAGGGTGGTTGAGGTGTTTTAGGCTTATAGGTTTAAGGCTTGAAATGTGAGGTTTGAGTGTTTGATGTTCAGGTCAAAGGTTAGAGTAATGGTTAGAGGTTAAGGTAAGGTGTTTAAGGTTTGTGGGGCACGGATGTTTAAGGTTTAGAGATAGAGGCGAGAGTGTTTAAGATTTTAAATGTAAGTGGGAAGGTATTTGGGGAAGGTGTTTGGGTAGAGGTGAGAATGTTTGACTCTTCTTCGGCTCAAGGTTCGACCTAGACTTGAGATGAATGCATGTTTTGTTATATAGTATGGATGCATGATGTGTAAGGGGAGAACATTTCATGAGAATGCAAAGGTACATTATTTTGATTATGGTAGATACAACATAAGGTCAGGATTTAGGTTCATTATATGAAAAGGTAAGGGTGGCTTGATAGGGTACCCATTACACCAGAGCAATGATATACATAACCATATGTGAGTCAAGGAGTCTCACGTGGGTCCAATAGTGCATATTGCTCGTTACACCTTCAAAAGGATCAAAGGATTCATTACAAGGTGTATGATTTCGCTATCAGCAAATAGACCCAAAGATGGTTACCCACTCGATACTACTTGCTATCCATTGTCTTCTTAAAACTAGGTTTGGAGGCAGAGAGTTTATGCAAGTGATGCATGAAAGTCATAACTATGTTAAAAGCCAAACTTCAACTTTAAACCAATTAGTAATCATTTTATTTCTTTTAAAAGAATCATTCCCAGTGGAGTAGCCAGCTGTGAGGCCTCATTCGAGCACTAGTCCGATCTGCTGAAAGGGATCAAAATGCTCATTTGAGTTAAGTCTCATGATCGAGTATAGATTGATTGATTTTGAAGAGTTGTTACCTTAATTTTATTTTATTTGGGAAAAAAAGACTAAAGAAAAACCCAAATTGACTCCAATTAATATCTCAAAGGAGAAAATCACTAGTCTCGAAACCAAAGGAGATTCGAGGACTAGGCTTTTAGTCTATTTTAACAAAACTAGTTTGGCAATGAACTTAGTTATGACTTAAAAGTAATTTCATGAATTATGCATGTACAATTTAATTGATACATGATATTCATCCCATTCATAAGTAAACAAAACATAAAAGTAAAAACAAGTAGAAAGTTAAATTTAGTTACAATAAAAATCCAATTAGGGGATACTTCCTCTAGCTCTTATGGGTTATAGAGAAGTCACACATTCCCCAAACTAATCCTAATAAAATCAATGTAATGAATAAAAAGAAATTAAATTAATGAAGAATGTGATGGGGGGAAAGTTATTAAATTTTAATTGGATTCAATGCTTGATGAATCAACTATGCCTACGTATTCCTTTGAATGGGAATCAAAACCCACACAATTATTTCTTCTTAGAAGGGGTTTATTTAGCTAAACCACTTTATCATGTTTTGATTAGTTGATTGATTGATTTTAATTGATTATCACGTTAAGTTAATTAGGTCAGATTTTAATTAACTACCCTATGTAAATCAATTAAGAAAAGGTAAGGAGTCTTAGAGGAAGAAGAGAGAATCCCAAGGAGAGAAACAATAAACAAATCCTAAGGAGGGAAAAACTAAAAGAATCCCAAGGAGGGAAATAATAAATTGAAGTAAAAAGGAAAGGAAAAGAAAGGGCAAAAGAAACTTACCTTGGATGGCAAACGTCAACTAGCCTCGGGCAGTGGCTTGCCTCGAACGGCAAGAACATTTTAACTTGATGAGTTGTAATTTCACCTTCTCTCAACTTGAGGTAGAACTTCATACTCAAAATGAAGAACACTTGATCGCCTCGTGAAGCAAAGAGCATGAGCAAAGTGATATTAAAGAAGACTTTAGAACTTGAGGCTCATTCTTTTTAGTAGAATAAGTAAATAAAATAGTTTTAAAGCTTGATTTTAAGCTTTGGAGTAGCTTTAGCAAGTTTTTGGTGTGTGAAAATTAAAAGGGAAAGGTCTAAATATACAGTGAAAGGGCCTAGAGTCAGTTTCATGCGAAAATGATGTGGGAATTTAGATTCAGACGTAGTGACTGCCAGGGGCCCCTATGGTTCTATAGGGCCTGTGTGTGGTTGCAATTGATGATTACACGTAGCCATTTTGTAACTGCATACAGGCTATGCAGTTCCACACAGCCCCTGTGCGGTTCTGTAGCTTTTTGATCACCGATTTTCATTTTTATAGCCTAATTTTGCTCGTTTCTTGACCATTTTTTATGATTTTAGTTGCATTATGTTCATTATTTACTCTTAAATGATCTGAGAGTGGTTTAAAAGTCAAGGGTGGTTCTCAGGGCTTCGTTTCTCGATTTTTTTATTTTGGCAATTTCGACTTTTGAAGGTTTTTTTTATCGAGCCTAAGCCCCTCTATGGTTCAAATGCAAATTGGAGAGTGCAAAATACAGGAAATCTATTTTTTCAATGGGCGCTACTCCTTTGACCCTTGTCAGTTAATACTGGCTTTGTATAACGCACTAATCTTAGCAGGTATTAAACTACGGCTGGACCATGAGGGTGTAAAATTAAGGGTTCATAATAACCCTATAAAAATATTTTGAGGAAGTTGAGTTGGATGTGCAACTGTTAATTTGCTGAGGCTATCTGCTAGCCAATTGTTTATTTAAGGGACTTTAAGGAACATCAACTCCTTTTTCTTTCATCTTCTACACCAAAGTCTTAATCTTGTCTAGATATTTCAATATGTTATCATCTTTGGCTTCCACTTCTTCCCTAATTTGTTTAATTATTAGTTAAGAATCACTATAGACTTTCAAAGCTTCCAACAGTAAACAATCAGCAAGCAACAACCCTTGCATCACTACTTCATATTTAGCCGTGTGGTTTGTAGTTGTAAACTCTAATTTCAGAGCATATTTTAAAAAAAACCCATTGTCCTTCTTCAATACTATGCCTGCAATACAATCTTTAACATTGCTTGCCTTATCCACATAGAGTTCCTAGATGGAACTTTCTTGAATTGTTGTAGAACTTGATTGCACTTCTTCTTTAACCATAATTGATGTTGCTTGCTTGTCTAAATCAGTGGAGAACGAACATTCTAAGATAAATTCAGCTAAAGCCTATGCCTTGATTGTTGATTGAGGCTTCTATGTCAATCCATATTGACTTAATTCAATAGACTAATATAACATTTGCTCTAATATCTCCGGTCTATGAAGAACTCTTTGAAGTGGTTGATATGTGACTAACATCTTGATGAGCTTGAAGTAGACTTTGTAGTCTTTGGTGGACAAAAGTAATAAGCATAGGCAAGTTTCTCTAATGGGATATAGTTTAGCTCAGCTCCCTGTAGAGCTTTGGTAAAGGAATAGATTGGCTTCTACACCAAACCTTTTTCTCAAATGAGCATCAAACGTATTGCATGATCTAAAGCAAATAGATAAATCAAGACTTCTTCTTCTTATAAAGGTATACTTAAGATTTGTTCGAAACTTAGGAATGCTTCAAGTTGCTCAAATGCCTCCTAACACTCTATTGTCCACATGAAAGTATCAGTTTTCTTCCTCAACTTCTTAAAGAAAGGCATGTATTGCTCTACATATTTGGCTAAGAACTTGCTGAGAGCTGCAATCCTTCTAATCAACCTTTGAACTTCTTTCACATTCTTTGAAGGTGTCATATCTAAAATGGCCTTCACCTTGTCTGGGTTGGCTCTATTCCCTATTCGTTCACCATAAATTCGAGAAACTTACCTCCTTTGATGAAGAATGGACACTTCTCAAGTTTAATTCCACTCTATATTCATTCATCACCTTGAACACCTCTAACAGGTCTCAGATATGATCTTCAAAATTCCTTCTTTTAACTATCATATCATCAGTATAGGCTTTGAGGTTCCTACCTATTCTTGAACATCTTGTTAATAAGACATGATAGCAGTATATGCCCTAGGAGCCATATAATAGTTACGTAATAGTAGATATTAATTGCCAATGGCATAATAAATATATTCATAATTTGAAAAGGGTTTTATATTATTGAATATAGTCCTTAAATATTTGTATGAGGATCTATTTTCAAGTGTTGAGAATATGGGAGACAGATCACTCTTGTACAAATATTTTAAATATGTTCATGGTCATAGGATTAATGACTGGGCATCATTAATTCTAGAAGACCATCACCTCTATTTGTTTTCTATAATTAGTATGTGATACAGATGATTATAGAGGTAGTGAGTCTTATGCTGCTTGACATGTGATGTTAATACAAACACATGGATATTCATAGGATGATTAGTCGAACTGTAACATTAGATGATAATAATATGAGGTTTTACTACTTGTCAATTATTTATCATCTAGGTCATAATAGTGCATATAATCTTTTGACTTGAGGGATACTATATCTCACATATAGGTAGTTGGGATTTATTACTGCTTACATAGACATACTATTCATGTATAGATATATGGCATGTGATAGTTCTAATTTGTTATGTATGGAGGTAAGTGATCGTCAAGACAGAATTCATTATCTCAAGTAAACAAGGTTAAGATCCTATGCTATCTGATTATTCTTGATAACTAAAGTTTTTGGCTAGAACAGTAAGATTCACTAGAAAGAGCTTCTAGTAGGAATCTAATCTCATCAATAATTAGAACCGAGATAAGGACATAGCATCGAGGCACATTAGGGTTTGACATAAACTATTACCCTAGCCGAGATTGAGATATTTAATGAAGGGATTCTAATGCATGATAATTTATGTTTGATGGTCCATATGATGTTTAAAGTTGTCAACTATAAGCATTCATTTCTAATTAGATAGTCGTGATATGGAATGCTAGCTGTACTCATGACTTATGGGACTAAGTGGGGGATTTCATATAGAAAACTCCTATTGCTAATTAGACATGAATCTAGAAAGTCACACACCCAATAGTGATCACCTTTTAAGTATAAAAGGTTTGCCATAATAATTAATTAAAGTGTTTAATTAATTGATTAGTGGTAAGATGATTAAACATATAATTAAATTTACAAGGACCCTAGCATGTGCTGATGTTAAATCTAAAAAGGTTTCTATTCAATTAAATCTTAATTTGTATATGATGCAAAGAGAAAGATTAAATTGAAAATTGATTTGGACTAAATCAAAAATTTAATTTTAAGCTTAGTGAAAACTTTTAACACATCAAATATCACTTACCCATGTGTGATATGAAAAAGAGGCAATTTAGGGGTTAGAGAAAATTCACTATTCGTAAGCCCATTTGATGAGTTTGGGGGTTAGAAAATTTTCTACTAAGGTTAAAATTGTAATTACATCTTTTGGCTAATGGAAATATCTTTTTTATCCTTAGAGGATAAAATGGTCTTTTCACCATTTGAAGAAGCAAAGTTCACTTTTTTCCTTTCACCAAGTGATGAGCTAAAAGGGTATTTTAAGTCTTTGTGAAGACTTAAGGGTTAAGTCTTGGAAATAATATAAAAGCTATGAGTTTTTATGTTGAAAATAAGAGTTGAACATCATTTTTCATTTTTGAAGCTTTTAGAGAGAAGTTGAGAGAGAGAAAGAAAAGATGAAGAAAGAGTTTCTTTAATTTTTCTTTTGATCTTCAGTTCCTTTCTTTGTTCCTTGTGAAAGAACAACTGATTGTAAATTGAAAATGTGTTTAGTCCAAAACATAACTTCTTAAAGGTTTTTGAGGGAAAGTCTTGAATTAAATTTGGGCAACAAGAGAGGGATTCAAGAACACTAAAGAAACCAAATGGAAACTTAAAGGTGAGCTAGGTGTGGATGATCTAGAGGCTTCACACTTGGGAAGCTTTTTATTAAAGAAAAAAGGAACCTCAAGAGGTAATATGATTACTCTTCCTTCTTCTTTATATGGATATGTATTTTACACAATAATTAATTGATTGCTTGAAAGGATTTTGGACCAAAGTAGGTGAAGTGAAATTTTAAAATGTTTGAAATTTCACCTCACCACCTTGCTTCTGTTGCATTTGGCTCCACCATTCCTTTAATTGGTATCAGAGCTTATAGGCTCAATGAAAATAATTTACAACCTAAATGAGTAATTAACATTTAATTACATCCCAACAAATAATAAAATTAATTATTACATGTCCACATGAGAAATCATACATTATGGTTTCTAAATCCATGATCAACTATTCATGCCTCTCAAACAACAACAAAACATATATATACCACAATTGCATTTATAGATATGTTGTTCATTATTGGAATATTTCCAAAAAATCCATTGTAAATATCACATATTCCAGGTTTCTATGGCTTAAAATCATATTTTAAGTAATAGAAATTTATTCGATTGAAAAATAAATCCAAAACTATTTTAAAAAAAATTAAAGTTGGCTGCATAGCGAAAAATGGGACCACCTTCGCGGCTGCAACATGGATTTCGCAGGCACAAAATTTGAATCGTAGTCGCAATTCTCTTAACCGATATGAACAAATTTTATTCTGATCCACTTGTTCGCGGGTGAGACATCATTTTTGCGGTTGCGATATGCCAATCATGGTCATGATTCTTGATTTGCGGGCATCAATTCTGTGTTCGAGGGCACAACATAAATATAAGATAAACATAAATACACTAATTAATCAATGTATTTATGTTCATCATACAACTTTTGTAGACGATGCATAATTACTTGGAGTCTTATTATGTTCATATATTGTTTTTGCAACCCTTGACTTATAAAACAATCATATAGTATCAACCTTATCCAATATTTTATTTCCATTGCACTTAGAGTGATATGTTCTTTTGGAGTAGTCTTTTCTCTAAAAGACCAAGAACAAATCAAGTTGAATACATACACTATGTATTCAAATGCAAGGACCATTTTAAGGTTATCAAACTAGGCCATAGATTTAGGCCCTGTGAGCCTAAAAGAATTAAATATATTCACAGGTGGGTTTGTGAATTTCATATTATCAAAATGCAAAAAATAACAATATTAATAACTTATGTAATTGTGTAGCTACCATAATAATTTGGTCTTTAATCAAAATGATAATCCTACTAATTTGGCGAATCCTATACTTCCAAATAGGAAATGGATATCCTGCTAGGGTGGATTTCTAGTAGGTGATTGAATTCTTATTAAATTATCACGAATTCCTCAGATACACATTGTCATTATTGAAATTTTGATATCTAATAAGTGAACAACACTTGTTCATCATAACTCTGCGTTTGGCTCCACCATTTCTTCAATTCTCCATATTTTTCATTCTTGTTCTTATTCTTACTATTTAACTAGAGTAAGAAATTAGAGAAAAGAAATCAAAGAAGAAAATGTTTTATTTGCAATTTCTTCTTCTATTTTTCTATCTAGTATTCTTTATGAAAGAATTTGAATTGTAAGTAACCTCTTTTATTTCTTACTAATTTTTAATTAAACTAAATTTGGAATTATTTTCATATGATAGTTAAATTCATCAAACAACTAGAGAGTCTAGATGTTTTGATGAATAATAATTTTTAAATAGTTTAATTGTTCAAATTCATTCCAAATTTTCATTAGATGGAAAATGTACTTTAAGGTAATAGAAAAAGTTTTTATTATAAATCCTAAAAGGGAAATTGCAAGGGACAAGTCCATAGATAAGCTATAGTTGACAAAAGAAAATATTTCTATTGTCAATGTTATGAATATTAAAAAAGTAATTATTTTAAGTATTGTGAATGTTAAAATACAGAGAGAAGGATAAACCATATGAAGGTAAATCTATCTCTTGTTACTATATTTCAATGATTCATATAATTCATCGGCTGCTAGGATTCATGATATAGGTGCTTCTGTACCATATGCATGATCAGAGTAAGCAATGGAAGCATGGAGTTAAATCAAGTGATTTTAAGAGATCTAAGGGGCAAAATGTTTGTTTCCAAAGAGCTTTTAGAATACTTTATAATATTTTAGAAATCTTATTTTGTATGTCTTGTATGTACTTAATGATGATTTTAAAATCATGTTTTGTAAATCATGTATGTATTTCATACTTAAGCTACATTATTCTATAACTTCAAGGAATTATGAATTCTGTTACTAGAAAAATGTTTGCGTGGTTTATTATGGTAATAAACTTAAGAGTATGAATTATATATTTGATGTATTATTATTAAGTTAATAATAACAAAACAACTCCAAGTGCTTCTATGATTATGCCATAAAGAACTCTAATCTAAAACCACTATAATTTCTTAGATTAGTTTATTTAGCTGAAGATAAGACAACTTAGTTGGATAACATGGGTCACTACCTATTAGGTGTGAACTTGTTTCAACTTAGAAGTCTAGTATCTAATGTCAAAAACAACTAGATCACCTTTTCTTGGACAAAAGGATAGAAATTGAAGAAGTTTTATAATTTATGCATACAGATGCATCAATACCATTTGTGAAATGGTTAGTGAGAGTTTTTCCTAATTCATTGTATTTACCTAAATATATAATATTAACCCGTTTAGAAAAAAGTTAAATAAATTAATTGTTCATTTGAATTTTTGAAACGTTTAAGAAATTCAAGATTAAAAGGAAAATAAATATTAAGGGTATTTCATGCAAAAAGGGAAAGAGTATAATAACCCTTTGATCTGATCGAAGTGGGGAGTACTTGAATACCAATTTTTAAGGAATTTCCTAAATATAAAATTGGCATATAATCATAATTCTTTTTGGAAAAACCATACGTGATGATATACTCAAAAGAATAAATTACAACATATATGATATGATATAATAAATGATGAACTATAAAAGTTTTGTTTATTTCCTTACAAAATTTATAATTAATAGCATAATATTGTTAAATAGAATTTTCTCCAAAGTCTATCTAATCCTAATTCATGTATGATATGATATGGATAGATATCAAAATTCTTACTCATAATTTGATTTGAGATATCTAGCTTATTTGATAAACTGAGGTTAGACAATTGGAAGATAATATTTTATTTAAGAAAAGGTTTATTGGATATTGTAAAGGTGGTTTAGCATAGTATTTCTATCTTTTGCATAACAAAGAGTTGTTAGCAAATATGTTATTTCTTGATAAAATGTTTATTCAAGAAAGTGGAATAATTAGGTGAATGTCATCCAATAAAATGATCAAAGTAAAATTTGATTAACCCTGTGAAAAGTTTAAAACTAACTAAATGTTTTATTCTTATAAGCTACTAAAAGGTTTAGTAGAATATCTAATTTTTGCTTAAGATATGATTTCCTTTATATGAATACACAGTAGTTGTATATTCATGATGAAGTAAATCATGAGATAGTAAATTATCTAATATTAAGAAAAATATAATTTACTTTATATGAATGCACAAAAGTTGTACATTCTTGATGAAAAAAATTATGAGATGATTCTATTATAGTTATATACGATATAGCAAAGCATAATGATTATGAGTTTGACATATAGGTATCAACACTAGTTTTCTTTTTTTAGAAAAGAAAACATAATCATGGAATAAATCTAAAGGCTTAGAGTCTTAAGAAAATTCCAAAGTATGCAAAACCTTAATGAGTTGTATCATCGTAAGATGACTCCTTAATATGCAAAAGGATAGTGGGAGTATCTACACTTTCTAGTTTTGGACATGGATAACACATTGGTTAGCAAAAATATTAATATATTTGCATTTGTAGAATGGTTTTACCATTACTTTTTTCATTTAGACTTAAGATAAATATTTAAATTTTTGTTGATTCATATCTATAGAGATAGATTAAAGAAAATGTTAAACATGTCTAAGTCAATATTTGGAAAAGATCTTGAAAAGTTCAACATGCTAATTCCAAAAGTTTTATTTCCAAAGATTTTGATATCCACTTTTTGAGGGTTGATTCTTTAGATACCCAAAGAAAGTATGACATGGATTTCTTATAGTACGACTATAGGAAATCTAAATTATACAATAGTGTGAAGCCTCTCTTGAGCACCGGCTCGATCTGCTAAAGGGAATCGAAATGCTCATTTGGGAGAAACATAATGATTGGAACCTGCTATGAGTTCAGAAATGTAACAACCCACATCTACTCTAAAAGTTTTAGTGACAAATTATTTAAATTTAGGGTATTGTGACAAATTGTGTGACTATGTAAAAATTTATGTGTAACATGATTTATGGGTTTGGGGCATGTTAAATTAATTTTAATATGCCTAATATGAATTATTATTATGAAATAAATGATTTAAATAAAATGCATTAGTATGAATAATTTATTTTTCGTAGAATGAATTTTTATGTAAAAAGGCAATTTTTAAGTATAAAATAATTTTATGAGTATTTTAAAATAATTTTTAAATAAATATTTTGGGGAAAATTTTAATGAAAATAATGAGAAAAATATTTTTATTTTAATTACTTATAATCAGCCCTTAATTTAAATAAAAAATCCAAATACCTAAAACTCCACTATCCAAAAACCCTCCTAACCTAGCTCAATAAGGGTATTAGTGGAAATTGCCCAAAATCCTACTTTTAAATACCTAATTTTCAGCCACTCCTAATGTTCCAGCAGTTATCACTCTATTTTTCTATATTTTGATAGAAAAATTCTCTCAAAACAATTCTCTCTACCGAAATTCAGAAAAACACCTTCTAATTTGCGATTTCTTGACCGTAATTGTAAGTTTTTTTCTTGTCTTTCAATTTTCTATATGATTTCTATGAAATAAATTATGAGAAAATTATTTTGAATTGGTTGATTACTAATTTTTACATATTTAATTCTATTTGGGTGAGTTTTGGAGAGAGAAATCTAATTCTCTACCGAAAACACAATTCTTTTTACGCGATTTCTCAAAAGGTGAATTTTGTAACTCAAAATTGAAATTTTTATGCATAGACCATATCGCGGGGGAGGGGGGGGGGTGGGTGGGCAATTTCTGCATCATTGATTTCTAAACTGATTTTTGATGTGTTTTGATGAAAAATATTGGATTAAATTATATTTCTGCATAGTACTGTAATGACCGAAAAGTTTTAGAAAATAAAAGAATTCCAGGTTTTTGTGCTAGAACTTAGGAGTTGAAAAATTCTATGATTATTTACATGTATGGCTGCCGATTTGTGATTTTTAGTATTCTAATATGATAATTGTTTTGTTTGGATGAAAAATAATGATTTGAATCTTGTGTTTGCATAACGCTGTAATGAACGAAAAACATGAAAACTCATGATTTTCACCCTAAACCTTGAAACTTGGAATTTTCATGCATAATTATGATCAATGGCTGCCGATTCATACATGTGGATGTTCTAAACTAATATTTTATGTGATTGAATGAAAAATAATGGTTTAAATCATCTGTCTACATATTACTGTAATGATTGGAAAATACCGAAAATAAGAGAACTCATGGTTTTTCATCCTAAAACTTAAAGTTGGAAATTTTTAAGCATGTGAATGTATATGTGGGCTAATTTCTACAAGTCTATGTTCTAAAATGATTTTTGTTTTGTTTACATGAAAAATCTTGATTCAAACCATATTTTTACATATTACTGTAATAGACGAAAAGTGAGAAGAATAAGAAAATTCAGGATTTTCTTTGAATAGGGCATCGGCCTACATTGCTATTTTTATCCCAATGTCCATAATTTTTATGTGATGTATTTTAATAATTATTGGCATGTATGTATGTATGATCAATAGTTAAATTGAATGTTAGTTGAAGGAATGACTATAAACTAGCCTAGAGGAACTTTGGTATACTTCAGGTATACCTAAGGTATATTAACCTTATATTGTGATTAGAATGTGAATGTTATTGGGAAAAATGGAAATAGATTTTATGATGAATCAATAATAAATTAATGATCTTGAATTGATGAAGAGATTGATTGAATGAATTGGGCAAAAGAGATAGGCATGACATTTGAAAGATTATTTGTTAAGTTGACATTTATGGAAGTGTTAATTGTACTAAGATGATTGTTAAAGCAAATTGATATTATGGTAATGATATTGTGTTGACCTTAGAAAGGTATTGACATGATTATAATGTATTTTTATGTGGGCCTACAAAGGCTAAGTGTACAAGACTTTTAAAGTCAACATCTTATGTGCAAGTGATGAGTGCACTTTTATATGCAACCCTAAGTGTATGTGAATGTTACATATGCATGGGGTAGCTATGGGATAGGATAACATCATGATTAAATAAATACTAAGTGTTGAATTAAATATTATGTTAGAGCTTGAGGAGTTTTAGAGGTTCAAAAAGGCTACGTGTACTGGGAGCGAAGGAACCACAAGGTGAGTAAACATTATGCTATTGTTACAAGTTCAAGCTATCATGATTATGTTATGGAAACCTTTGAGATTCTTGAAACCCAAGTTCACTTCCATTTTAAATTTGACTATGTGATTTCTTTGTTAAGCTTAGGTTGCCAAAGGACATCTGGTCCAAAGGCATTTGTGATTATCCAGTGATAAATACTTTTTGTGATTATTACCCTAACTTATATTCTTTCTGGAACTACACTATCATTGTATCTTTTGCTCAAAAGTTAAAGTACTATTGCTATTGGGATACTTGTTGTTATTGCTTTATGTGATATTATTATTTGTGATTACCATTAGCTTTAGGTATGGTACCTTTAACCCTTTATGCAGAAATCCTTGTGTCAATACGGGTAATCATCGAAATCTATGCATATGGTCTTAACCCGATGGATAGGGGGTTGTATATCCACCTCAGTTAGAAGGGGCGGTTCTAGCCATGGAGCCTGATCAGTTTCACGACTTTATAAGTAATGGGTTAGGAGTTGGAATTTGGTATAAGGCCACCTCTCTCTTGAGTGAATGAGCTAGTATAGTTATTTACTCTGATTTGGTAAAAAGTATTTTAAGTGTGATTTATCAAACCTGCTAAAGTGAAAATCTTGCTAAATTGTAAACTGTGAAACTATGATTTGTAAATCGTGAACTATGAGTATACAGAATGGGATTTCCTTAAAAATGGGATATATGATATCGTTTATGCTATATTGTTTACTCATTGAGATCATCTATCTCACCTTTTCTCCCTAGTGTGGTTCCAGGTGAGCAAATATAAGAAGGTAAGGTAATGGCTCAAGCATTCTACTTTGCTTGGGGATTCCTTGTCCAAGATAATCAGTTTAATATGTTATGAAGAGTCATCCTTACATGCTTCAGGAATATTTATTTTTGGATGTTTATTTTGAAATGTTATCTTTCGAGGTTTTAATTGGATTCTAAATATTATTTCCTTATGGATTATATTTAAAGTATATTTTAACTATGCTTCTACAACTTAAGGTTTTCAAAAATAAAAAAAGGGGGGGGGGGGGGGGGGGGGGGGAGTTTATTTAAGTTAATGTAAGAAGTTTTAGTATGATCCTAGGCAATATTTATATAAGTATAAGTAGGTTCTACAGGCGTGCGTGATCTTACGTCTCCGCATGTTCTAAGACCGTCATGTCTCTGAAATTGGGATGTGATAAGAAAATTATATTTTGTAAATTGTAATTTGTAAAAAGGAGTCACCACTTTAATTTTGTTTATTTTAGTTTGGAAAATTAAAGGAAAAACCCAATTTGATTGACTCCAAAATTATACTATTTATCCCAAGGAAAAGTACTAGTCCACGAATGACCAAAGAGGGCTCGGGGACTAGGTTTTAGTTAAAACAATACAAAAAATTAGTTTGACTTAAATATAAAATAGTTTTTGTAAAAAGAAGTTTTTATGTATGCATCAACAAATATAATATGATACATGAAACAAATATTATTCATGCAATGCATGATAAAACATGAGATAATGACTATTATAAAATGCAAAAAATAAAGGAAAACTACTTAAAATTATTACAAGTTAAAATATCAAAATCAATGGATCTTTCCTCTAGTCCTTATGGGTTCTAGGAAAAGCACACATTCCCCAAATATAATTTAACTATCTAAAATAAGCAAAAAAAGTAATTAAACAATTGTAATAAAAAGAATTAAAATTTTGACTTTTATTTAAAAAAAATAATTTCGATCCTAGACTATGTGAAGAAGGTGATAGAGAGAAGAAGTTATTAATTTTAGCGGAGTTTAATGCTTTAGAGTTGGCAAGCCTGCGTATCCCTTTGAATGGGAATCAAACCCCACGCAGTTTTTCCTTCTTGTGAAGGAGGGGTTTTTAAGTCATTACCTTTGTTATCATGTTTTGATTGATTTTAAGGGCCTAGGAATTTGTTAATTAGGTTAGATTTTAATTAGCAAAAATTAGATCTTTTCAGATTTAGATCTTGAAATTCAAATTGAAAAGGAAAGAACTTTTACCTTTAGCTTTCGATGGCGAGGAAAGTTGGGAGTGAGTTTGGCATTAGATCTAAGTTCCACCTTTCCTTAGGGATGGCACGAGCACTCCTTTTGGAATAAGAATTCTTGAATAGTGTAAACTCTTCTTGGAGGGACTTGGATCACACCTTTGCTTGAGAACCACAAATTTCCTTTGAAAGAAATAACTCAAGTTGCACCTTTTTTTGATTAGGAAGCTTAGAGATAAGGCTTGAGGTGATTAAGAGGCTTATGAATAGGGTTTTGAGATGATTAGGAAGCTTATGAATAAGGCTTAAGGTGATTAGGAGACTTATGAATAGGGTTTTGAGATGATTAGAAAGCTTATGAATAAGGTTTTATGTGATAGAGAAGGTTTTGGAATGGAATTTTAAAGATTAGGAGGTTTAGAAAGAGGATTTTGATGATTGGGAGGCTTAGGAATAGGGTTTAGAAAGTTTAAGGGAGAGTATAGAAGAATGGAATTGTGTGTGGAAGTTGTAAGGAGGGGTAAGGTATTTATAGGGGGAGTTTTGGGGCTTAAAACAATAAAATTTCGATGTGGAATTTTGTCAGAACGTGCTACGGTAACTCATTGAGCATTGCGGTAACCGTAGAGCCCACTGTGACAGCCAATAAGCTACTGTAGAGACACCTGCGGCAATGGCAGCTGTGGTTGCGATTATCGCAACCGTTCTCATCAATTTTTGATCCAATTTAGGCCTAGTTTGATTCTATGAGTTCGTAATCGAGTGTTGGTCGTCTGAAGGTGCAACTTTCAAGAAATTTATTTTTCAACAGGGTGCTGCCCCCTTGACCCTGGCCCGCTAATCGGCTAGTGAAACCGCCGTACTGGCTCTACATAGTACACTAATCTTAGTAGGTATTAAGCTATGACCAGATCCTAAGGGTGTAAATTTGATGGTTTATAGTTGCCCCCTCATCAGAATTAGCTTTGAGTGAAATGTGATTCTGATGATAGTGAACCCTGAGAAGAGATGCCACTTGTGCTCGTGCTATGTCAGATTTTTGGCTTGTGTGTTCTTATGCCATATCAACTTTTGGGCAATGCCATGTCAGACTCTGGGCTTGTGCCATGTCAAATTTTGGGCTATGTTTGTCATGCATGAAGGCATTGATACTTTATACAAATTGAACCTTGTTATGATTAAACATGGTATAAGAATATGAATCTTCTGGGAGGACTCCCTATGATAAATGAGGGTTTGCTAATGGTTATCAGTTTGACCTTGACGTTGGCTGTGAGAATGATCTTGGTGATTTTTAATTAAGGCTATCTGTTCAGCCTAAAATGTTTAGAGGTAAAGATGGTTTTGGCTATCTATCTAGCCTAGACTTTAATATTTGGAGATTTGGTCCACCTAGGAGGGGAAGATTTGGGAATTCAAACTAGTATTGCAAGGCCACCTGTTCGACCCTGCTTTAGGGAGATCGTGATCAAAGTTATTCATTTGGCTTTGATGTTTAGGAGAATTGGGATCAAAACTATTTGTTCGATTTGATGTTTGGAAGGATTGGGATAAAAGCTATCCGTTTAGCGTTGAAGGATTGGGACCAAAGTTATCTGTTTGGTGTTAGGAAAATTAGGATTAAAGCAATCTGTTAGGCCTTAGTGCTTTGGGAAGATTGGGATCAAAGCTATCTATTTGGCTTTGGCGTTGGAAAAATTGGGATCAAAGCTATCTGTTCAGCATTCATGTTTGGGAAAATTGGGATCAAAGCTTTTTGTTTGGCATTGATGTTTGGAAAAATTAGGATCAAAGCTATCTATTTGGCTTTGGTGTTGGAAAAATTGGGATCAAAGCTATCTGTTCAGCCTTGATGTTGTGGGATTTAGAGAAGGTTACGTCTTTGAAAGATGAGGGGTGTGGGAATGTCAGCATGGGTGGCTTGACTCGGTTTGCCAACGAAAAGTTACAATTAAGGATCAACCCTTATAGGGGAAGGTCTAGGCTAAGGATTAGTCATTAGGAGGCTAGGTCAGGTAGGTCCTTAGAAGAATAGATTGGTCTTGATATCTTAGTTCAGGTTGTGTTAGGTTCTAGATCAGGTTAAGAACTATCACTTGAAAACTCAGGTTGTAAGATTTGAGCAAAGATGGTCACCCTAATACAGTGTCTAGGATAGTGGATTCATTAGTTGAGCTAAATTGATAAAGAGACCTTAAGCTTAAAGGAGTCTACAAATATTCCCAAAGGAGGCAATTTAGCTAAGAAACTTGGGCTTTAATGATGATGGGCCTTGGTTTTGCTAAAGAGCCCAAGCCTTGAGATTTTGCCAAATAATTTAATAATTATATACCTAGGATGCATAATCTTTGGAAGGAGTTGGGGGTAAAGGTGTTTTGAAGGAGATAAGTGGCATGCCATCTTGTGAGTTGATTTAGCAAGTTGGACATATAGACTGGGAGGTGAGACTAGACTTCGATTGATGTGGTAATGATAGCATAAGACATAAGAGAGAAAAAATCTGAAATAAAAGCGGTGATTTCGACAAACACCTAAAGGGGTATGACTTTAGGAAAAGTAAGACTAAGACTAACAGAATGACTCTCTTTGGGCTAGATAGGACTAACAGACTAGATAATGAATCCAATTTGAATGAAACAGAGCTCCATCTTGAATTGTTGCTTCAAGTTGATTTCATCTTTTGGCTAAGCAGCCTTTGTGTGTTTTCAACTTAGTAATTCTTTTGATTACTTGCTCTAAGCTGCCTTTTTGAGTTTCTCTCTCTATTTTTTTTCTTTTTCTTTTTTTTTATTTTTTTTTAATTTTCCTTTTTTCTTTTTTATTTTTTTGAATTTTTCCTTTTTTTCTTCTCTTTTTTGATTTTTTGAACTTTTTCCCCTTTTTGGTTAGCTAGACTATTTGTTTTGTCTTGTTTGGGAAGGTTTAATTCTGTTTGGATCATGGGTTGGATTTCTAGTTTTTCTTCCCTTTTCAATTAGCAAGGCTATCTGTTCTACTTTGCTTGTGAAGATGATTAAGGATTGCCCCCCAGCCTATAACGAGGATAGAGCTTTGGTGTTCTACAGAATACTCAAATTTTGGCAAAGGTGTGTCAGCTCGGAGAGAAAGTAACATGGATGCCTACTTCGGGAATCTGAATGTTTCCCATGAAACTGCAATTTTGGTGAAGGCTATCTTGAATGATCATTTGTTATGGCCCTTCACATGTGATTCCTTATTGGCGCAAAAATTCATTGTTTCATTCAAATTGAGTGAAAAGAAACACATAAAGAAAGGAATTTGAAAAAATTCACACTTTATTAAATAATGCCATCTTACAATAAGAATGACTTCAACATACTCAATGGGATGACTTTAACAAACAAACTCAAAAAAGAATGACCTTGATAGACAGACTAAAAAAAAGATTGACTCTAACTTAAATGATGACTCGAACTTTAATGACATAGACTCTGACTGGTATCCTTCTTGCCTTGTTGACTCACTAGGTGACTTGAAAGGTTGATGGGTAAAAGAGGCATTCATTACCAATGAGGTCTTGGACTGATTCTAGACTGGTTAGGTTTAGCTAGAGTCAAACTCTTCAATGTTGGGTTCATGTTCTTCCTTAATGTCCAAGTCAGTGGTGGTAATCTTTGATTCACTTTGAAGGTGATCTTTAACCTTGGATGCTGTTGTGACTAATGTTTTGAAAGTGGGTAGGTATTGTGTTAACAAGGGATCTCGGTAGTTTGGAAGTAGATTCTTAATGAGGATATCCACTTGTTCTTGCTCGGTTGGCCTGTTTACCATTAAAGCAGTTTTGGCCCTCCACCTTGTAAGGAACGAGGAGAAGGTCTCATTCGAAAGCTGCTTAGTGCTTTCTAAATCCCTTCTTGTAATGTCCACTTCAATGTTGTAATGGTGCTATTTGACAAATGCATTACAAATGTCCTTCCAGGTCTATTTTTGGGTGTCATCCAAGTTAATATACCATCTTAAGGCGGTATTAGTAAGGGTTTGTTGAGAGAGTTGAGCAAGGAGCTCATTGTTTATACTAGGGGGATGCACTGACCCCACGTACATCTTTAAATGGATCTTAAGGCAAGTAGTACCATCAAATTTGTCCAAATTCAGCATCTTGAACTTTGGTGGTAATCGGGCATTGGGGAAGAGGCTTAATGAACTTGTATCAACCATGTCTTCATTCTTTTTCAAACTTTCTATCGACTTTTCCATGACGTCTAATTTGAGTAGGAAGACTTCAAGCCTAGGATTACATATGGCTTCCCTCCCTTGGGAATGATCCACAAGAAAGGAGGTGATTCATGGTTATTTAGCGAGTGTTGGATGGGAGAGAGTTTGTTTGAAGGATATTAGGTGAGGAAAGTGGTAGAGACGTTGGCTTGGTGGAGAAAATAGAAGCATGAGCTTGAAATGATGTCAAATTTTAGTCTAGGTTGAGTGGATTTTAGAGAGTGGGATTTGAGGTTTGCTTTATGCCACCTCGATTTAGCATGTCTTGGACATCATTTAGTATGACCTCCCTTTGGGCCTGAATTTAGGCCATTTGTCTCTTAAACATCTCTTCTTATTGCTCCAACAGTTTGGCTAGAATCTTATCTATGACATTTTTGTCGAATCCAGTAAACATCTTGCAACCTTTGAAAGGGAAAATGAGCTAGGTTAGTATCAAGCTTTGAAAAAAAGGGTTATAGTGGGGTATGACAAACCAAGAACCTTAGATTTAATGATAATGGGTGATGGTGTCTTATGGTTAGGTTGACGGTGTATGGGTAAAGATGAGGGTAGAGGTGTGTGATGCTAGCTAGGCCGGTATTTAGCTAAGAGAGCTAGGTCAGAATTTAGCTTTGGGTGGTTAGGTTAGATTTTAGCTTTGAGTAGGTAGGTCAGATTTTAGCTTTGAGTAGTTAGGTCGGATTTTAGCTTTGAGTAGCTAGGTCGAATTTTAGCTTTGAGTAGTTAGGTTGGATTTTAGCTTTGAATAGATAGGTCAGAATTTAGCTTTGAGTTGTTAGATCAGATTTTAGCTTTGGGTGACTAGGTTAGTTTTTAGCTTTGAGTGGCTAGGTCAAAATTTAATTTTGAGTTGCTAGGTTAGATTTTAGCTTTGAGTGACTAGGTCAGAATTTAGCTTTGAGTGGCTAGGTCAAATTTTTGCCTTGATGAATCAAAGAGTAGTTTCGAAGGCTAAGATAGAGTTTAGCCTCAAGTAATTGGGATTATGATTTATGAATAATTTACCATGGGCTTAATGATAGAGTGACCATGGGTTTTGAGATTGGTTGTACCATGGATTTGGATGTTAGGTGGACCATGGGTTTAGTGATAGTTGGATAATGGGTTTGATTAGGTTAGACCATGAGCTTAGATGGTCCATGGGTTTGGATAGTACTGTAAAAGATGAAACAAAGTTAGCATTTAGTTTGGGTAAGGATATGAATAAGAATAAAGCTACGTCTGTGCTTAGCTTTGATAAGAATTGTTGAGGATAAAGCTAGGTCAGTGTTTAGCTTGGGTAACAATTGTGAAAGATGAAAGCTAAGTTACTATTTAACTTGGGTAAGGATTATGAAAGATGAAAGCTAGATCAATATTTAGCTTGGACAAGAATTATGAAGGATAAAGCTAGGTCGGTGTTTAGCCTGGGTAAGGAAAATGGAAGCTAGGTCAATGTTTAGCTTAGATAAGGATGAGGGTACCATAGATGCGTTTATTTTTACCATGAGTTTGACATGGGTTTGGATAGGACTGAACTATGGTTTAGGTGAACCATAAGTTTAGTTTTTGACCATGGGTTTAGATGGACCAATGAGTTTTGGGTTTTGACCATGGGTCTAGGTGGACCATGGGCTTTGGGTGTTGACCATGGGTTTAGGTGGACCATAGGTTTTGGGTTTTGACTATAGGTATAGGTGAACCATGAGTTTTAGGCTTTGACCATGGATTTAGGTGGACCATGGGCTTTGAGTTTTAATTGTGGGTTTAGGCGAACCATGGGTTTTGGGTTTTGACCATGGGTTTTGGGTATGAAAATATTTGGATAGGTTTTAGACTCTTCACAAGATTCAAGTTATGCATGCATGTATGAATGAATGATTGAAAAAGGTTTCATGAAATACTAAGTTCAGTATTATGGTTCATACAATCATAAACGAAGGTTCTATGAGCCATTACATGAAAGAGTAAGGGTGGTTTGAAAGGAACCCATCACACTAGAGATACGATATACCTAACCACATATGAATCAAGGAGCCTCGCGTGGGTCCAACGGTATGTGCATACTCATTACACCTCTAAAAGGATTAGAGGATACGTCCTGGGCTGAATGATTTCACTATCGGCAAGCAGACCTAAGGAACGTTGCCCACTCGATGTTACTTTTTATCCTTTGTTTTCCTAAGAAAATAGAGTTTTGAATAAGGAGCTCAATGTAGTAATGCATGAAAAGCTATTTTGTACTAAAAAGCTAAACTTTTTGTTTTACCAAGAGTAGTCTACTTTCATCTTTTATTTTGAAAAAAAAAAGATTTTGGAGTCCCCACTGGAGTTGCCAACTGTGAGGTCTCGCCCGAGCACCGGTCCGATCCGCTAAAGGGAATCAAAATGCTCATTTGGAAGAAATATCACGATTGGAACCCGCTATGAGTTCAGAAAATTGTATTTTGTAAGTTGTAATTTGTAAAAAGAAGTCACCACTTTAATTTTGTTTATTTTAGTTGGGAAAATTAAAGGAAAAACCTAATTTGATTGACTCTAAAATTATACCATTTATCCCAAGAAAAAACACTAGTATACGAATGAGTAAAAAGGGCTTGGGGACTAGGTTTTAGTTAAAAGAATACAAAAAATTAGTTTGGTTTAAATACAAAATAGCTTTTGTAAAAAGATGTTTTTATGTATGCATGAACAGATATAATTTGATGCATGAAACAAATATTATTCGTGCAATGCATGGCAAAATATAAGATAATGACTATTATAAAATGCAAAAAATAAAGAAAAAGTACTTAAAATTATTACAAGTTAAAATATCAAAATCAGGGGATCTTTCCTCTAGTCCTTATGGATTTTAGAAAAAGCACACATTCCTTAAATATAATTTAAATAACTAAAGCAAGAAAAAAAGTAATAAGATAATTGTAATAAAAAGAATTAAAAGTTTGACTTTTATTTAAGAAAAAATAATTTCAATCCTAAACTAAGTGAAGAAGGTGATAGAGAGAAGAAGTTGTTAATTTTAGCAAAGTTGAATGCTAGAGATAGCAAGCTTGCGTATCCCTTTGAATGGGAATCAAACTCCACGCAGTTCTTTCTTCTTACGAAAGAGAGGTTTTTAAGTCATTGCCTTTGTTATCATATTTTGATTGATTTTAAGGGCTTAGAGATTTGTTAATTAGGCCAGATTTTAATTAGTAAAAAATTAGATATTTTCATATTTAGATATGGAAATTGGAATTGAAAATGAAAGAACTTTTACCTTTGGCTTTCGGCGGTAAGGAATGTTGGGAGCAAGTTTGGCATCGGATCTAAGTTCCACCTTTCCTTAGGGATGGCACAAGCACTCCTTTTGGACGAAGAATTCTTAAATAGCACAAACTCTTCTTAGAGGTACTTGATCACACTTTTGCTTGAGAACCACGAATTTCCTTTGAAAGAAATAACTCGACTTGTACCTTTTCTTGATTAAGAAGCTTAGAGATAAAGCTTAAGGTGATTAGGAGGCTTATGAATAGGATTTTAAGATGATTAGGAAGCTTATGAATAAGGCTTGAGGTGATTAGGAGGCTTATGAGTAGGGTTTTGAGATGATTAGGAAACTTATAAATAACGTTTTATGTGATGGAGGAGGTTTTGGAATGGGGTTTTAGAGATTAGGAGGTTTAGAAAGAGGGTTTTGATGATTGTGAGGTTTAGAAATAAGGTTTAGAAAGCTTTAGGGAGAGTATAGAAGCATGGAATTATGTTTGGAAGTTGTTAGGAGGGGTAAGGAATTTATAGGGGGAGTTTGAGGACTTAAAACAATAAAATTTTGGTGTGGGATTTTGTCGAAACACGCTGTGGTAACTCATCGGGGACTGCGATAACCGTAGAGCGCTCTGCGGCTGCCATAGAGCCCATATGGCTATTGCAGCATATTGGCTCTGCGTAGCACACTAATCTTAATAGGTATTAAGCTGTGGCCAGATCCTAAGGGTGTAAATTCGATGGTTCACAAAGAGTTGTATAATGAGCCCAACATCGAGAATGTAAGTATGACTAATAAATTCTAATCCTATCTAGGATTAAATTATTGGAAATATAATCAAAATTATTCTAAAGTACTTGAGAAACATTTAGATTTAATTTTAACAAATGAAAAATGTTACTACAAAAATGATAGAGATTCTATCATTGGAATTGTTGTTATTTGTGATGAAGACATAGTTTGCTAGAAAAGTTATAAATAAATTGTTGTTACAAACTTCATTATTGAAGCCAAATTTGCTACATAGGATGTTGCAAATAAGAACCTATTTTGGATTCAGTACATCATAAGTAGTTATGAACTATTTAAGAGTTTCTCTAGTACATCATAAGTATCTCTGTGTTGTGATAATAATAGAGTCTTAGCTTATGGCAAGAGAACTCGAGTCTTACACTGAAATCTAGAATATTGCAAAAGGCATTAAGATATTATCAAATCAATTATTGGTATAGGGTGTTCTACCTTGCAGAAAATAGTGTTAACCATTAACTTGGTTAATCCATTGACTAAAGTCAAAAGTTAGTAACAGTTAAACTTCATCTTGAGAAGATGAGTTTATGATAATAAGCAGAATGGCTTTAGTGCAAGTGGGAGATTGATAGCAGTATGTGCCCTATGAGCTATTTAATAGTTATGTAAGAGTAGATATCAATTCCTAATGGCATAATAAATATATTCATAATGTAAAAAGGGTTTCATATTATTGAATATAGTCATTAAGTATTTGTAAGAGGATCTATTATTAAGTGTTAAGAATATAGAAGACAAATCGCTCTTGTACAAATATTTTAAATATATTCATGGTTATTGGATTAATGACTAGGCATCATTAATTTCGGAAGACCATCACCTTTATTTGTTTTCTATAATTAGTATGTGATACGGATGATTATAGAGGTAATGAGTCCTATGTTGCTTGACATGTGATATCAATACAAACACGTGGATATTCATAGGATGAATAGTTGAACTATGACGTCAGATGATAATAATATGAGATTTTACTACTTGTCAATTATTTATCATCTAGATCATAATAATGCATATAATCCTTTGACTTGAGAGATACTATATCTCATACATAGGTAGTTGGGATTTATCACTGCTTACATAGACGCACTATTCATGTATGGATATATGGCATGTTATAGTTCTAATTTGTTATATATGGAGATCAGTGATCACTAAGATAGAATTTATTACCTCGAATAAACGAGGTTAAGATTCTATGCTATCTGGTTATTCTTGATAACTAAAGTTTTTGGCTAGAACAATAAAATTAACTAGAAAGAGTTTCTAGTAGGAATTTAATCTCATCAAGAATTAGAACTGAGATAAGGACATATAATCGAGGCACATTAGAGTTTGACATAAACCATTACCCTAGTCGAGAATGAGAACTTTAATGAAGTGATTTTAGTGCATGATAATTTATGATTGATAGTCCATGTGATGTTTAAAGTTATTAAGTATAAATATTCATTTGTAATTAGTTAGTCGTGATATGGAATGTTTGCTGTTACTCACGATTTATGGGACTAAGTGTGAAGTGGAGATTTCACATTAGTAGAGAAAAATATTTTCTTATTCCCATTGCTACTTAGATATGAATTTAGAAGGTCATACACCTAATAGTGATCACCTTTCAATCATAAAAGGTTTACTATAATAATTAATTAAAGTGTTTAATTAATTAATTAATTAATGATAAAATGATTAAATATATAATTAAATTTACAAGGACCCTAGCATGTCCTGATGTTAAATCTAAAAGCTTTCTATTCAATTAAATCTTAATTTATATATGATGCAAATGAGAAAGATTAAATTGAAAATTAATTTGGACTAAATCAAAGACTTAATTTTAAGCTTGGTGAAAACTCTTAATACATGAGATGTGGCCTAAGCCCATATGTGATATGAAAAAGAGACAATTTAGGGGGTTAGAAAAAATTCACTATTCATAAGCCTATGTGATGGGTTTAGGAGTTAGAGAATTTTCTACTAAGATTAAAATTGTAATTACATCTTTTGGCTAATGGAAACATCCATTTTACCCCTAAAGGATAAAATGGTCATTTCCCCATTTAAAGAAGCAAATTTCACTTTTTCTCCTTCACCAAATGATGAGCTAAAAGGGTATTTTAAGTCTTTGTAAAGACTTAAGGGTTAAGTCTTGAAAATGATATAAAAGCTATGAGTTTTGATGTTGAAAATAAGAGTTGAACATCATTTTTCATTTTTGAAACTTTTAGAGAGAAGTTGAGAGAAAGAAAGAAAAGATGAAAAAAGAGTTTCTTCAATTTTTCTTTGATCTTCAATTCCTTTCTTTGTTCTTTGTGAAATGCTTGCAAATTAAAAATGTGTTTAGTCCAAAACAAATCAAAGAGAAACGTTAACTTTCTAAAGGTTTTTGAGGGAAATCTTTATGTGATATGAAAAAGAGACAATTTAGGGGGTTAGAAAAAATTCACTATTCATAAGCCTATGTGATGGGTTTAGGAGTTAGAGAATTTTCTACTAAGATTAAAATTGTAATTACATCTTTTGGCTAATGGAAACATCCATTTTACCCCTAAAGGATAAAATGGTCATTTCCCCATTTAAAGAAGCAAATTTCACTTTTTCTCCTTCACCAAATGATGAGCTAAAAGGGTATTTTAAGTCTTTGTAAAGACTTAAGGGTTAAGTCTTGAAAATGATATAAAAGCTATGAGTTTTGATGTTGAAAATAAGAGTTGAACATCATTTTTCATTTTTGAAACTTTTAGAGAGAAGTTGAGAGAAAGAAAGAAAAGATGAAAAAAGAGTTTCTTCAATTTTTCTTTGATCTTCAATTCCTTTCTTTGTTCTTTGTGAAATGCTTGCAAATTAAAAATGTGTTTAGTCCAAAACAAATCAAAGAGAAACGTTAACTTTCTAAAGGTTTTTGAGGGAAATCTTGAATCAAATTTAAGCAACCAAGATAGGCATTCAAGAACACCAAAGAAACAAATGGAAACTTGAAAGTGAGCTAGGTGTGGATGATCTAGAGGCTTCACACTTGGAAAGCTCTTTGTTAAAGAAATAAGGAACTTTCAAGAAATAATATGATTACTCTTCCTTCTTCTTTCTATGCATATGTGTTTTATACAAAAATTAATTGATTGCTTGAATGGATTTTGGACCAAAGTAGGTGAAGTGAAATTTTAAAATGTTTGAAATTTCGCCCCACCACTTTGTTAGTGTTACATTTAGCTCTACCATTTATTCAAGACACTTGTAAGTTTCCTCTGCATTTTTAAGACCAAATGGCAGGAAAATGTAACAATAGGTTATTTTCTTTATGATAAGGGATGTCTTGTCGTGATGCTTCCTTATCTGGTGATACCTTTGCTTTATATCTAATGAGGATAGAAACCTATAACCAACCATTGAATCCACCAGCTTATTGATCATTGGAATGGAAAATGGATCTTTTGGACAAGTTACCAAAACAACAGTAGCCAACCATTCTGAATAATAAACTTCTTTGATGAATCATGTTTCCATAAGCTTACCAGCCTTTTCATCAATAACTACTTGTGTTTCAACCCCAAAGCACCTCTTCTTCTACTTAATGGGTTTAAAGTTTGCATCAACATTAAGTTAATGTGTGATGATCTTAGGACTGACTCCCTTCATCTTTGCTAATGTCCAAGCAAAGCTGCACAAATTTACACTTAGGAAATGTTGAGCTTCATGCTTTTGTTTGTTAGTTAGGGAAGAATTAATCAACAAGAATCTCTTTAGATCCTCTTCTTGAATGAAGAGCTTTTCTAATTCACCCACTAGCTCTATCCTTTAAGGCAGTTTTGCATTATCCCTCTTCTTTATTTTTATCACTACTACCTCTTCAGATTTTGCATTTTCCATTTCTTCTCCTTAACAAACCAATTCCTCTTTCATATTGTGCTCCATATATGCAAAATTCTTCACATGATGGCTTTGGAACTACCGTCTTCAATCTTTGAATATTGGTTGAAGCATCACCGAGTACAATAATGCTCTACCTAATAGTGCATTGTAGGCTAAGGAAATTTGTATAACTATAAATGTAGCCATCACAATAACACGTTCTAGTGTTATATGTCCATAGTAAAAGGCAGCCTTATCATCCATTTCGCCAAAACCTTAAACCTAACCAATATACAAATGAGGCTATTTAACTCTTTAGGAGTCTCATCTTTCAGGCCCATCTTCTGATATGCTTCTGCAGTTATCAAATTCATAGAACTACCATCATTTACTAAAATTGTTTTCACCAAGAAGTTTGCCATAACAGCTTGCATCACTATAGGACTTGTATGCAAAGTATAGGATGTGCTTCCATCAAGGCATACTCTAGCTGCATTACATTACACAAATTCAAGCGTTTCATGCTTTCTAGCCAAAGCCTTAGCTTTGGTTTTATTAGTTGGTGCTTCATTAGGCCTTTAGTTAGGTGATGAATGACACCTACTGATCCAATATTCTCAGGGTGCTTGCCCCTATCTTAGCTAACCTCTGCCTCTTCTCTACTAACTCTTTTTTCCTTTATAAACTTCCCAAAACATCCTTACTAAATGAGCATTTCTATCTCTTCCATCAGGGATCAACAGTCATTGGTATTTGGGCAATGAGAATTATGAAAGAGATAATATTTTATTTTGTCTCTGAGCTCTAGTGCTCGTCTCATTACCTTTGGTCTCATTTCGATATTCTGATCTTGGAAAGTTGCAAACATTTACGTTGGACTTGCATTGAGGGATATGAGCTTTAAGGGATCAAAGCACGATTGTTGAGGCAATCTCCATAGGCCTCTCCTTTCAAAACCTTCGCTCTTTCCATCTTTTTCCACCCTTGGAGTCTCTTCGCTTCTTCTCTTCTCTTCTTCTCTGATGGGTTAGAGGCTTCAAATCTTTGCTTTTTATAAATCAAATTAAAATGATAGGCATCATTTTACCTAATGTATTTTTGAGCTATAATCATTGCTCCTTCTAAAGTTTGGGGTGCATATCTATAAAAAGCTTTAAAATAATCGCTATTTAATTGTACCAATCTAAAGTGTTTAGACAACTCTAGCCTAATCCAGCTTCGTCACTTTTAGGGCTTCTCTACTGAAGCGTGCTACATAATCTTGAAATAGTTCATTATCTTCTTGGACTACTTGCTCAAAGACTTGAGTTATTTTCTCTGTTGGGATACTTGTGGCGAATCAATGTATGAAGCTCTTCGTAACTTATCAAAAAGAACTTATACTTCCTTCCATCAACCCATCAAATGATCTTGTTGCTGCCCCTTCTAAAGATCCTCGAAAAACTTTACATATGGTTGTCTGGAGCTCCATAACATTTTTATAATCCATCACATGAATCTTAAGATCAAATTCTCTATTGTATCTTTTAATTGTAGGTGGCTTAAACTTCTTTGGCATTTTATAACCACTTATTCTTTACACAAAAGGTGATTTCAGAGCAAATATCAAATTTTTGTCTAGAATCTTCTTTCCTCTAGTTTCTCCCATTTCTTCGAATTTTTTTTTTCATCGCTTCCTTTATGCCCTTTGGGTCATGCTGACTAGAAGCTTCTTGGTCTCTGTAGTCCTTATGCTACTTTGAATGTGAAAAAAAGGCTAATTGTGACACTTCTACTCTTTTTCTTCCTTTCTTTGAATGTCCTTCATAACTATTCATCTCTCCACTTCATCCTTTGCCTAGTTTGTCATCCCTTTTATGTCAACTTTGCTCCCCCTTGTCCCTACTTACATGTTAGGATCTCCCTTCATCTCCTTGGTTGTTTGTATGCAAGCCTCTATATTGTTCACTTCTTTGGTCTCTCCAAGGCAAAAGGTGCTCCATCATGTCTCCTCATTTGGTATCCTTAAGAATTCTTGTTGTATCTAGAATAGGACATAAAGGTGTGCTCTGATGCGCAATAGCTAGTGCCTGCATTGTTGAGGATAGGTATGAGATGATAGAGTTTATAACCTAAAGAGATCATGATATATCAATGTGAGATGATGTGATAGAGGTGACAGCTGAGGCAACAGGAATATTGTGAGACATCAAATTATTCAAGTGTGGGGCAAAGGAGTAGTTAAGCTCATAGGAGTAATTTGAGTGCCAGGAATGAGAGGAACTATTGAAAGTGACACTCTTATCGGCCCTTGGCTCATGGGACTGCTGGGAATTTTGTGCATAGAGGTTCCTAGGTCTTCTAGAGGTGGAAGAGGAGTATCTTCTTCATGTGTCATTATTCTTAAGTTTCTTATAGGTTCTAGGTTTTCTAGGTATTGAAGTTCTAGGTATATGAATAAAGAAAGGAAAGCTAATACAACAATCTTTAGAAAGAGAAAGAAAAAGCAAATGTAAGCCTTCTAAAAACTAAGTGTTTTCTACAGACGACGCCAATCTAATAAGCTTAGAATTTTGAATAGGGAATTGAGTTAGGCCCTTCTGTATGGAGCTTAACTGATTGACCTACAAGACCAGAAAGCATGAGTGTCCCTAGCCTTGGCTTGGCAAGAACACTTTAATGGTTAAGTCAATTCAGTGTGGAAGTTGGACTTAGTAATTTGAGAAGTGAATTTGCATAGGAAAGAAAGGGATGAGAAGATGGAGAGTAAGCTAACCTGTGGTAAGCTAACCTAGTTAATGTATGAATTTCCCTTTTATATTTGGCCACAAACTTCATGAGGTAGGTAGAAAACAAGTGTTACTCTAGGAAGTTTCCTCACATGTGGGATTAGTGAAGTCACAAGTCATCTATCTGAAGTCATCTTAGCTGGTATCATAGAAGTGAGAGGATCTCCGATCAAAAAGCTCTTCCCATAGGTGGAGAACGAGTTTGCATCCAATGAAGTTCTTCGGTTGGTGGTCTTCATGGAATGAGTGAACAAGGTTGAGGATAAGACCTTTAAGCAAATGTTTCTCAAACTTCTTTCTTGACTTCATCCTCACTTTCTTGGGCCCTATGAGGCCTCACCCAAGAACTGATCCGATTCGCTAAAAGGAATCAAAATGATCATTTGGGAAAGAACTCACGAGAAAGCCCTCGAGCTTATCTTTGATAGATTTGGAAATTGTTTTTAGGAATCGCCACATTAATTTATTTTTATTTGGAAAAATATAAGGAAAAACCCATTTGACTCCAATTATAACCCAAAATAAAAAAGATTACTAGCCTCGAAACCAAAAAGGATTCGAGGGCTAGGTTTTCAGTTTATTTTAACAAAATAAGCTTAGCCAATTAATATAAGAGTGACTTAAAATATATTTCATGAATAAACTAAAATGCATGAATAATTTATAATATACATGATAATTGATTCCACATATCCAATAATAAATACAAGTAATAGTCCAAAAGAAAGTTAACATTACAAATAAAATCCTCAATATAGGGGATACCTCCTCTAGCCCTTATGGGATCTAAGGAAGTCACACATTCCCCAAACTAATCCTAATAATAAAGCAAAGAAACAAATACAAAAGTAAGTGAAGAAGGTGATAGGGGGATAGTTGATTAATTTTAATTGGATTCGATGCCTGAACCAAGCATGTCTATGTATCTCTTTGAATGGGAACCAAAACCCACGCAGTTCTCCCTTCTTGCGAAGGGGTTAGTTTAGCCTAGCCACTTTATCATGTTTTGATTGATTGATTAAAAGAGGGTTGAGTTAATTAATTAATTTGATTGATTACCGAATTGGTTAGCTAGCAATCTAGATGAATCAATTTAATTAACTAACTAAAAGAGGTAAAGAAATTTAGACAACAGAAAATTAAAGGAAAAGGGAACTTACCTTAGATGGCGGGTGGCGGCTGGCTAGCCTCGGTGGGCGGCGGTTGGCCTCGGACGGCTGATGACGGCTAGCGTTGGATGGTGGGCGGCGGATAGCCTCAGACGACGGGTTGCGGCTAGTCTTGGGCAGCGGACTCGAGCCTTGGGCAAGAGACTTGCCTCGAATAGGTGGGCGAAAAGCCTTAAACTAGTTGGGTAGGAATCAAGGAGAAACCCCCTAACTCGCTTTACGAAGCAAGGAGCAAATGCAAAGCGTTTTGCTTGAAATTATTGCTTTTCAAGCTCTAGAAGTTGGTCTTTTGAGGTGTGGAGAGGTCCTCTACATATAGAGGGAGAGTTGGAGCATAGAATGCATCAAATTCCAATGTGGGATTGCAAAAAATTGAATTTTCGCTGGAGTTGCTGCAGAGGACTTTGCAACACCGCAGAGCTCTTTGCAATAGTGTCACGTAGCCCTTTGTGATTCCGTAGAGGGCTTTGTGGCAGTGTCGTAGAGCTCTGCAGCCACGAGCCCCACTTTCGCCCATTTTGCTTGTTCTTGCTCGTTTCTCGTTTGTTTTTTAGGATTCCAGTTGTGTTGTACTCGTTACTCAGTCTCGGATGATTTGAAAGGGTTTAAATACCAAAAAGAAATATTTTAATTTTTTTCCATTTTGAGAGTTTTCAGCTTTTGAAGGTTTGTTTATCGAGCCCAAGTGCTTCTAAGGTTCAAACGCATACTAGAAGGTGCAAAATTAAGGGTTCACAGCTGCCCCCTTATCAAAATTATCTTTGTTTGAAAGGTAATTCTAATGACAGTGAACCTGAGGATGGGAGATGGTAAAAGGAACCAAATTATTGTCTAGGACAGGGTTTAGACATTTGGGTGAGAGGTGTGATTAAATTTTAGGGAAGATGCCCCTGGTATATTTGAGAGATCTAGCAGCTGTAGTATGTGATAATTGGTAGGAGCTAAAAGTGATGTTCTTGTCTGGTAGGATGACAGGGTAGGAATCGACAAAGTGGTGGTGATGACGACCCTGTTTGGTAGGAATTGACGAAATGGTGGTGATGATGACCCTATTTGGTAGGAATCAACGATGATGACCCTGTCTGGTAGGAATCGATGAAGTGGTGGTGGTGGTGACGACATTGTCTGGTAGGAATCAACAAATTGGTGGTCTTATCTAGTAGGAATGATGATGATGATCCTGTCTGGTAGGATTGAAGGCAACGATCTTGTCTAGTAGGAATCAACGAAGTGGTGATCCTGTCTGGTAGGAAAAAAAGATGACTCTGTCTAGTAGGAATTGACAAAGTGGTAATCCTGTCTAGTAAGAATGATGATGATGATCCTGTCTAGTAGGAAAGAAGATGACCCTGTCTGGTAGGAATTGACGAAGTGGTGATCCTATATGGTAGGATTGATAATGATGATCTTGTCTTTCTTCGAGAGTTTTGACAATTTTCCTTGATTCATAATCCTGTTCAAAGCAAAAATGCTAGATAATTATGCAATGATCTGATACCTTGAACCCATGAAGGGTCAATCCCGATATAAAAGTGTTGATCTTTAGGAGAAAGTTGCCCCCATTTCAGAAAGATGAATATTTGGAAGGGATGTGCCCCCACTTTAGAATGATAGAGGAAAATGGTTTGGTCATTTGATTTTTGGTTGATTGGCTAGCTTAGAGGTGAAGTGGGCATGCCAGGTATGAGACTAGTTGGTCAATGGCTATCAGCTTGGCTTAGGAAGAAGTCATTCAGGAAATCAAGCAAGATGTGGTCTTGAAAAAGATCGAGCTGTTCAGTTTAAAAGGCTTAGACAGGTATGACTTTGGGGAAGATTTGGTTTGAGGCTAGATCGGAGAGCTTGATTAGGAGGCTCAGGTCTTTGGAAGATTTGATTGGAAGGTTTGGGGAAGGTCAGTTTGTGGGGCTTGTGCTCGTGGAAGGCTCTCTCGTGGAAGGCTCAGTCAGGTTTGGCACTTCAGTTTGGTCAGGTTACAACCTTTGGGGAGTTTATTTGGAAGACTTGGTCAAGTTATGCCTTTGGCTCGGTTAGGTTTGGCTCAGAGAACAGGTTAGGCTAGGAAATTAGTTGGGGAAGGTTTGGTCAAATTTGGCTTTGGAGGAGATTATGGTCTTTTGTGAATGGTGAAAGCTAGTCTTAGGATTCTTAGTTTGGGCTTCATAGTGAAAGCTAGGCTTAGCCTTCATAGTTAAGGCTTTTGGGGAGTGATTTTTATGGTGAAGGCTTTTGGGCTTAGGCTTCATGGTGAAGTCTTTTTGGTTTGGGCTTCATGGTGAAAGCTAGGCTTGGGCTCTTCTACAAGGGTGCTTTGGACCTCTTTGGAAGATGGTTGCTTTTATCTCAGGTATGGTGTTCCAGGCTTTGGTCATAAGGATACTGTCGGCTCATGGATAAGGATTTGCTCTTTGTCATAGTTGCATATGATTTTCTTGTCCATCATACGGTTGGCAGGTTTTGACTCAATTGGACTTTTATGGGTGATGTAATTTGCCAAGGAGACTTCATTTTTTTTATTTTATTTTTTTTAAGGATGATGAGGTTTTGCCAATGAGACATGGAATGACTGGACTTTGAGTGGTTCGAAGCTTTTTTAAGCTTTGCAAGACATGACTTGGTTTTGTTTGCGTTAGAGAAAGCTGCCTTTAAGGATGATGAGTCTTAAAAGACTTAGAATCTTTGGTTTTGCTCTTGGGCTTGGCTCTTAGAAGATGACGAGACTTTGCCTAGGAAAGGATGGTATGAGGCTTGAACTTGAAAAGATGGAATGGTACATTTTGAAGTTAGAGAATGGTTCAAATGAGGGTTGGAAATTTTGAAAAGGATTAGGGAGGTTGTATGATTTTGCTATCTGTAGCATGATTCATGGAAAAGAACAAGCCAAGCTAACCTTATTGTTTTGATATTAAAGAGACATTTAAAGTGACACTTTATTGGCTTGAATGTAGAGGACAGACTGGATAAAAGGAAGTGTCCTAAGGAGTGGCTAAAGGACTACTGAGAAAAGACAACTTGGGGATTTTGCTCTCAATAAGAGATATGAACATGATAGACTAGCAAGCTCTTTGAGCTAAGCGACGAGATGGATTAACAATAGATGATTACGATCTAGAAAGACATGCCCCCACTATGAGACATATCACTTTAGAGAATGAGGCTCTAGTGAGGAAGGATGACTTTGAAGACATAAAATGAGATGGACTGATTAAACCTGATTTGACAAACTTTTTAATGATATGAAGGGAGATAACTAGGATGAGCTTTCTTTTTCTCTCTTTTTTTTTTTTTTTTTTTTTTTTTTTTTTTAAACTTTTGCCTAAGCCGCCTTTTTGGGTTTTTAACTTAGCAAGCTCGGATTAATGAAGTTTGGGAGAAAATATTCCACCATGTTTTATTATTTTTCTTTACTTTGAGGGGCTTTAACCTTTGAATTTTGGATTTGACGAATCTTGTTGCCCCCTTATTGAGGTGTATAGTTTGATTTTGTGCTTTAATTATTTGATGAGAGGTCCGTTTCTGGACCTTCTTTGGTTAAGAGCTGGCAAAGCAATTATTGATGGCACCTCAATTATGGTGGATTTGTTCATTTCTCTCTCTTTTTTTTATTTTTATTATATTTTTTTTCTTTTTTTTTTTAAGCTCATCCATATTTAAAACAAGAAAAGACAAGTGTACAAATAAATGTGAATGTTTTATTGCAATGAAAAATTTTATTACAAGATAACAAAAAGGAATTTACATGATTGGCGTGAAAAGGAAAATAAAATGACAGATACAGACTCAAATTTAAACTCAAATTTTGAGATTTGGACTCAGACTCAAACTCAAATTTAGACTTAGGCTTGGAATTCAATCTTAGATCGGTTAGATTAGTTGAACTTGAACTCTTCCATATCATGCCACTTGGGGCTGAGGTAAGGTGGGGTTGAATTAGGTTTGAGTTCTTCATCACTGTTCAAGTCAGTGGTGAGGAATTCAGATTGAAATGATGCACTTTAGATGCAATATTCAACCTTTGATGCGATTGTAATCAAAGCCTTAAAAGTGGGTAGGTATTGGGTTAACAAGTGGGCTCAGTAGATTGGAAGTAGATTCTTGACAAGGATGTCCACTTGTTCTTGCTCTGTTGGTCTATTTACCATTTGAGCAGCTTTAGGCCTACACCTTGTAAGAGACATGGAGAAGGACTCTTTTGAAAGCTGCTTGATGGTTTCCAAATCATGCCTAGTGACATTCACTTCACTGTTATAATTATATTGTTCAACAAAGGCATAGCAGATATCATCGCATGTCCTTTTCTTGCTCTTGTCTAGTGAAAAGAACCATTTCCTAGTAACATCGGCTAGTAATTGTTGGAATTATTGAGCAAGGATCTCATCACTAACTCCTAAAGGTTTTATTGCCCCCATATATATCCTTATATGGGTATTGGGGCAAGTGGTTACATCAAATCTTTCTAGCTCAAGCATTTTGAATTTAGGAGGAAGCTTGGCATTAGGGAATAAGGTTAAACTATCCACATCAATTAGATCACTGCGGTGATTTAGGGATTTGATGGTTCTTTCTATGGCTTCAAGTTTCTCCATGATCAATCAGGTGTCTAGATAAGAAAAAACTTCCCCACCTTGGTCTAGATATGATTTGGTTTTGCTAGGATTGGTCTGGTTCAAGATAAGGTTTGGGTTAGAATGGCTAATGGTAACTTGGTTAATTGTAGTTTGAACTTTCTCAATAATGAATTGTCATTGTTCCTCAAATTGGACTTGCTGAGCAATTAGGATAGCTTGAAAATGTTCTTTTTGCTTCTTAACCACTCTAGTCACAAGTGTGGTCAAGGAAGCCATATCAAACGAGTGGGCCATTAGTACCTTTAAACCAAAGCAACAAGGTAAGTGACGGGCATAGAACATAAAAGGTGATAAAGGTATAGGCATGCAGATTCTAAGAGAAAAGGCTTCCTTATTGTGTCATAGGCCAACCATTTTTTGGGCTTAAGGCATGATGGGGTAGATGTTTTGGTCTTAGGGTAGTAGACTGAACCAAGGGTAGCGGGTTTAAGGTAGTGTGTTGGGCTAAAATTATTAGGTTTAAGGGTAACAGACTGACTTTGAAAGGTGATGGATAACGAGTGTTGGGCTGAAGGATATTGTGTTGGGTCAAAAGTATTGAGCTTAGGGTAGTGTGTTGGGTCAAGGGTATTAGGCTTAGAGCAGTGTCTTGATGATTTGAGGTATAGGCTATAGGCATCTATCAATCTAAGGGGTAATGGATTGGTTTTTAGGGTAATAGGCCAAGGCTGTTGGGTGACGGTGTCTCGTGGCTAGGTTGGCAAGGTATGGGTAAGAGGAGGGTAGAGATATTTTTAGGTTATAATTTGGGGCAAAAACATTTTAGGTAAGGTTAAGGTAACAGTGTTTAAGGTTAGAGGTGTTTGAGGTCAAGGCTAAGGAAATGAAGTTTTAGGTTTAGGGCTAGGGTATTAGTGTTTAGGTTAAAGGCTAAAGTAACGGGGTAAAGTTTTAGAGTTAGGGTATTAATATTTAGGATAAAGGCTAAGATAAAAGGATAAGGTTTAGGGTTAGGGTATTGGTATTTAGGTTAAAGGTTAAGGTAAAGGGGTAATGTTTAAGGTGTGGGCTTAAGGTTTGTGGGGGCAAAGGTGAATGGGATAGTGGTGAGAGTGTTTAAAGTTTAGAAGTGAAGGTGTTGGGATAAAAGTGAGTATATGACCCTTCTTCGGTTCAAGATATAACCTAGACTTAAGATAAATGCATGTTTTGTTATACAATATGGATATATGAAATGCATGACAAAAACATTTCATGAGGAATGCCAAGAAGCAAGGTTTTAATTATGGTACATACAACCTAAAAGCAGGATCTAAGTTCATTACATGAAAGGGTAAGGGGGCTTGTACAAGGTATCCGTCATACTAAAGTAGTGATATACCTAACCACATGTGAGTCAAGGAGCCTCACGTGGGTCCAAAAGTACATTTATACTTGTTACACCTTTGAAAGGATCAAAGGATTCGTCACAGGGTGAATGATTTCACTATCGGCGAATAGACCCAAAGAGGGTTACCCACTTGATGCTATTCACTATCTATTGTCTTCCTAAAATTAGGTTAAATGGCAAACAGCCTATGCAAGTGATGCATGCAAAGTCACAATTATATTAAAAGGCCAAACTCTTTTTAAACCAATTAGTAGTCCACTTATTTTTCCTTTTATTAAAAGAAAGTTACTCCCCATTAGAGCTGCCAGCTGTGAGGCCTCGCTTGAGCACCGATTCGATCTTCTAAAGGGAATCGAAATGCTCATTTGGGAAAAAACTCACGAGGAAGCCCTCGGGCTTATTTTTGATAGATTTGAAAATTATTTTTAGGAATCGCCATTTTAATTTATTTTTATTTGGGAAAATATAAGGAAAAAATCTATTTGACTCCAATTATAACCCAAATGAAAAAGGATCACTAATCTTTAAACCAAAAAGAATTCAAGAACTAGATTTTCAGTTTATTTTAACAAAATAAGTTTAGCAAATTAATATAAGAGTGACTTAAAAAATATTTCATGAACAAACTAAAATGCATGAATAATTTATAATATATATGATCATTGATTGCACACACCCAATAATAAATACAAGTAATAGTGTAAAAGAAAGTTAACATTACAAATAAAATCCCAAACATAGGGGATATCTCATCTAGCCCTTATGGATTTTAGAAAAGTCACAAATTCCCCAAACTAATCCTAATGATAAAGCAAAGAAACAAACACAAAAGTAAGTGAAGAATGTGATAAGGGGATAGTTGATTAATTTTAATTGGATTCAATGCCTGAACCAAGCATGTCTACGTATCCCTTTGAATGAGAATCAGAACTCACTCAGTTCTCTCTTCTTGTGAATGGGTTAGTTTAGCCTAACCACCTTATCATATTTTGATTGATTGATTAAAAGAGAGTTGAGTTAATTAATTAATTTGACTGATTACCGAGTTGGGTTAGCTAGCAACCTAGATGAATCAATTTAATTAACTAATTAAAAGAGACAAAAAAAATTTAGACAATAGAAAATTAAAGGAAAAAGGAACTTACCTTAGGTGGTAGGCGACGGCTAGCGTTGGATGGCAGGCAGCAGCTAGACTTGGATGGCGGGCAATGGATAGGCTTAGACGAATGGCGGCGGCTAGTCTTGGGCGACAGATGCAAGCCTTGAGCAAGATACTTAACTTGAACAGGTAGGCAGAAAGCCTTAAACTAGTCGGATAGAAATCAAAGAGAAACTCTCTAACTCGCTTTGCGAAGTAAGGAGCAAATACAAAACGTTTTACTTGAAATTATTGCTTTTCAAGCTCTAAAAGTTAGTCTTTTGAAGTGTGGAGAAGTTTTCTATATATAGAGGGAGAGTTAGAGCATAAAATGCATCAAATTCTACTGTGAGATTGCAAAAAATCGAATTTTCACTAAAGTTGCTACAAAGGGCTTTGTAACACCGCAGCACAGCCCTTTGTGGCTCCGCAGAGAGCTTTGAGGCAGTGCCGCAAAGCTTTGCAGTAACGAGCCCTGCTTTTGCCCTTTTCGCCCGTTCTTGTTCATTTCTCATTCGTTTTTCACGATTCCAGTTGCATTGTACTCATTACTCAGTCCCGAATGATCTGAAAGAATTTAAATGCCAAAAAAAAAAAATTTTAATTTTTTCATTTTTAGAGTTTACGGCTTCTAAAGATTTATTTACCGAGTCCAAATGCTTCTAAGATTCAAACGCATACTGCAAGGTGCAAAATTAAGAGTTCACAGTCCCTAATTGAAGTCCATTAAATTCCTCAAAAGATTTATATTGTTAATGGGCTTTAAATCCAATTTCCTTTGAGTTAACTTTATCCTCATTAGAAATAAATTAGTTATTACATGCCAAGTAGCCACACAGCTTTGATCCAAAATTTTGAAGTGGAATAATTATTTCATAAAATAATAAACTTATAATCATAAGTTTTGACTGAAATTTTAAATATATATATTAACTTACTATATAGTAATAATTTTTCAAACTTATAACATTAATTTTATAAATTGCAAGGAATAAAAATTAATTGCAAGGAATAACTATTCCATGGGACAGCTATTCTATTAATTTCCTATTTCTTAAATTATAGTATAAAGTTGTAATTAGACCCAAGTAGCATAGACAAAATTTAATACATGGGATACGATATCAATCTTCAAACAAGGGTCAGACGACATTCAAAGATGCATAAAATGTTCTCCTGGCCTATCTGGTCATGTCAGTGGCCTCTCAAGACATTCATCCTACTATATATACATCACCCATGTTTAACTGGTTATGCCAAAACTGACACCGTAAAATGATATGTATCATGCATTCTAGTAGGTATTACATTCACATGGTAATGGTGGTGATCCTAGCTTCCGTGGATGTGTTGAACTAGTTAACATTCATTTACCTTCAGCATATGGGTAACAATTCCATTAAACTTTTAAGGAAAAAAGACCATGCCAACGTTATTCTACTTTAAACCAGCCCTTCTGTCCTAAGTACCAAAGTGCCCCTTTTGCTGCATGCTCTGCTGCAGCTTTCTTTTTCATCCTGGGTTCTCCGTGACACTCCAGAATCATATCAGGTGCTTCTATTTCCACAACCACCTTGTATGTAAAACTGCAACATTCAGCATTTAGGATACAATGCTTAGTGAGAGAGAGAAAGAGAGAGCTAGTTCTACAGAAAATTGCACGGCATGAAGACCAACAATTCTGATGGCTAGCAGGACTAGCTGAATTTTCTAAATGGATGATTTCCACTGCTTAAAATTAACAAATGGGAGTAACTGAAGGGCAAAGACATGTCACAGTGTTTGTCATGTCAGGGGAGAAGGATTGGAAGTAGTTAACACGAATGCAATGAGAAGCTACTTCTGTTTTGAAGCTCCAAAATACTGCCATGGAAATGAGGGGAGAGAGAGAATGGTCAAACTGGCCTCAATTATCCCATTTTACATACATTCTTCAGGGATAACATTATAACTAAAAGCATGATAAATGGATGCACAAAATGTCTCATTGAACAGAATGGCAACAATCTTCTCATTTTCTTTTCAAACATTTGAAGCCTCAATATCAATCCAGCTTCAAAGTTCTGGCCTCGAGTCTTGATCAGTGACAGAGGAATGTTCTTGGTGAAAATATTGTTCTAACATCAAAAGGTCAACAATAACAAAGGTAGATCAAACACTTACACCTTTAAGTGGCTTGGTCCTTCCTCAAAGCAGCATTCAAACAATGGAGGTTTCCAGCAGTTAGCAGCACATATTTCATGCAAACGTGATTTCGCTGATCCATGATGTGATTCATCTGCAAGAAATTTCCAAGTAAATGTGAGAATCTCTCCACATTCACATCTACAAGTATTACAACTATGTCAAACCTGTGGTCAACAAGGCTGTGTCAGTTCCAAGATATGTAATTCTTTCACTAGGCTGTCTAACAAATTCTGATGGATAGGAGAGCTGTTTACTTGCAGCTGCAAAGTGAGGTGGACAAGCACTACTCAGTTTACTTATTTTGCAGCTGAAGTTGCTGCAACTAGACTCTTGGATCTTCAAGTTTTCAAGCTCAGTGGCAACAGGAACACTAATATCTATGGGGTTTTCATCATATCCAATCAATTTGGCTTCCATCTTCCGACTAGACCTTAAAACTTCCTCCAAATAGTTAGACTTGCGAATGTAGCCTTGGTCCTGCATATCAGAAGTCAATGAGATACATGAATAAGTAGATGTATGTTAATCCGAGTAAGTCATGGGTACCTCTGAGGTGTATCAAGCATAACTTTTTTTCCTTCTTCCTAATACTCGGTAAAGCTTAACTCAGATATAGAGTTTCAACCCCTCCAAAGAAGTTAAAAATAATTAGTTGACGCTACAAGGCTTCACATTAGAGTTCAAACACACTAATAACCAAAGTAAACTGCTTCTAGAATAAAAATCCTATCACTGGTTAAGACATATTTGTATACCCATACACATGAATGTAAATTGATCTGATCACCAAACTCCAATCTTGAAATATACAGAGGAAATTCAACTAAAAGAGCCACCAAGTACGGATGGAATCGTTGTTGAAGAATGTAGCACTTTTGCTGTTATAACAGTCTAGTTTTTTGATGTTTTTGGAGTGAAAACTTGAATTCAGATTAGTTCGAGTGTAAGCCAATCTATTAGGGGTGTGAGCTCAGAGGCATCTGAGTTTTAAGTAAGAAAAGCTAAGAATGAAAGGCAATGGTCTGAAAGTTATGGTTGCGTGCTACTATTGTACCTGAATGTATACCATATAAAAGAGTTGGAACAATGAATGAAATTGTAGCCCTTTAAAGGTTCAGTTTACAGAACCTGTATCTGCGAGTATGTGTGCTGCGCTAATCTGTTCTCTACCCTCCCATTTCTCAACAATTGTCCATGCATATGAAAATAAATAACTCTGCAATGACTAGTTTGAAATTTATGAAGATCTTATGATGCAAGTCCTCCAAATGCTTGTTGGAGACAGAAAATAGATAGAATGTTAACTTTTTGATATGATCCTAACTATTCTACAGGAGGGTTTCCAATCATATTACCCAAACATAAATACAAAGGACTTCAAGGAAGCTATGCAAGGCATATTCATGGAAAAACAAGTCAAAGAACATGTTCTAGAAGATATTCAAGCTTCCCAAGAAGTTTCTAAAGCTATACCAAGAATGAAAACTTATCTAAGGATGCAAGATGTTGGAAGGGCTTGGAATTGGAAGAATATGCTAAAGATTGAGGTGTCGCGGGCACAACACACTCGTAATCACGACGGGCCATAAAGCAGACCTGTCGCACGAGTGCAACAGCCATGTGGGCGCAACAGCATGCAGGCGTGTTGCTCTCGTAGCAGGTGCGACGAAGCCCAGTTTCTGTTTTTTCAAGTTTTTATGTTTTACATATCCTCCTTATATTTGTGGGCCCTGAACTTATCATATTAAGTAGTCCACATTAGATTTATGTTATTTGAATTGATTTTAGTAGTATTTTCTTAACTAGGATTCTATTCTCTATAAGGATTCTTATTTCCTTATTGAGATGAATTTCTTACATCTTATTTGAATTATTAGAGTTTTAGGGTTTCAGCCTCCTTATAAATTAAAGACTCCATTGTAATTGGAAGTTCAATTTTATGAATAATAATAATCTTCTTTAAATTTTTTTCAAGTGAGAGATTCTTCTAAGTTCTTATTTAGAACTTAAATCTGGGCTTATCAAGGTAACTTGTAGCGCTCAACCCCTTATAGCTTTGGTTCTCTTCAATAAGTGTGAATTGGTTCAAGCTTTTTCTTTGTTCTTGTTTGTTCGATCCTTGGATTTGATTCAATATAATCAGTTCCTAACTCTCTATAGTTAGCAGGTTGCATAATTTGGTATTAGAGCTTGGTTCTTCATATCAAAAATATGTATCCTTCGAATTGTGCTCCTAAAATTTTCAATTATTAAAAAAAAAAAAAAAAAAAAAAAAAAAAAAAAAAGGAAGGAAATTCTGTACCCAATAGTTTCTTCTTTGTGATCTTAGTTTTTTTGGTTGCATAAAAAAAAAAAATTTTCCAGACCTCCACTTTTGATTCTTTGGTCACACCTTGTTCTTCCATTAAAATTTCAGACCTCAAACCTTTTTGTTGCTTGTTATCTTGGTAAGAGCATTGATAGAGTTCTTTATAAGAGCTAGAGTAAGAATCTAAAAGAGTGATAAAAAGCTTGAATGGTGAGCTTAACTCAGAGAAAAACCATAAAAGAAGAGTGAAACACTAGTGGAGTGAACGTTTGGCGAGTGGAAACACGTGAGTTGAGTTGGGGAGGAACCAATCTATTTTTGCACTAACCCCTTTCTTTGAAGGAAAACTCATAATGAGCAATAGTGGGAGTGAACATCAAGATCCTGAGATGAAGTTGTGGATGAGGGCTATGATGGATCAAATGAAGACACTTAGTTTGTAAACTCCAAGCAAATCAAAGCCTTTGAGAAATCGGGAGTATGAGGAAGATGATGAGGGTGAATCGGATGAGGGAGAATCTCATTTTGGGGGAAGAAAGAGAGTTGTAGATAAAAGGGATAATAACTTGGGAAGCATTAAAATGAGGATTCCTGAATTTCAAGGGAAAAATGATCCTGAGTTATATTTGAAGTGGGAAAGGAAGGTGGACCATGTGTATGATTGCCATAACTACTCCGAAGAGAAGATGAGGTTGGTAGCCATGGAGTTTACCGACTTTGCAAGCATTTGGTGGGATGATCTCCAGCTGAAGAGGAAAAGGAATGGTGAAAGGATCATTCGCACTTGGGAAGACATGAAAGTTATCATGAGAAAAAGGTTTGTTCCTAGTCACTACTATAGGGATATACAAAGAAAGCTACAAAGTCTAGTTCAAGGCTCAAGAGTGTAAATGAATACTACAAAGAGATGGAGGTTGCTATGATTAGAGCAAATGTAGAGGAGGACCATGAAGCAACCATGGCACGATTCATTGGAGGATTGAACAAAGAGATAGCTGACATAGTGGACTTGCAACACTATGTGGAAATGGAGGAATTGCTACACATAGCAATTAAAGTAGAGAAACAACTCAAGCCAAAGGGGTTTAAAGCTACATGGAAACAGCACTAGAAAGACCACCAATCTAATCCAAAGGAGGAGGAAGAAGAGGCTACGCCAGTTCCAAAAGAAAAGGAGAAAGGGAAATCTGAAACTAAGTCCTCTTCAAAAACCAAATGCTTCAAGTGTCAGGGATTTGCCCACATTACCTCTCAATGCCCAAACAAAAGAGTAATAATAGTGATGGAGAATAGTGAAATTGAATGTGCAAGCTCAAGTGAAGATGAGATGCCGCCATTGGAAGATTGCTGCGATATTGAAGTCTTAGCACCCATGAAAGGAGATTTATTGGTTACAAGGCGAGCATTGAACATTCAACCTAAGGAAGAAGAAGGTGAAGAGGAGTAGCGTGATTAAATCTTCCATAGATGTTCGGTGAAAGACAAGTTATGCACCATGTTAATTGATAGTGGTAGTTGTGCTAATGTTGCTAGTACTTTGTTGGTGGTAAAATTGAACTTGAACACAAAAAAGCATTCCCAACCATACAAGTTGCAATGGTTAGATGATCGAGGAGAGATAAAAGTAACTAGTTAAGTGTTGGTGTCTTTTTCAATTGGCAAATATAAGGATGAAGTTCTTTGTGATGTGGCACCAATACAAACTAGCCATATTTTACTTGGTAGACCATGGCAATTCGATAGGAAAGTTACATATAATCGGTTCAAGAACCAATATTCTTTCGCATTCAATGGTCGAGTTGTGTTAACTCCTCTCAAACCATTAGAAGTGTATGAAGATCATAAGAGAATAGCAAATGAATGCAAAATGAGAGAAAAATATTTAGGTGAGCTTGAGTAGAAGAAAGAGGAAGAGAGTGAGCTAGAAAAGAGTAAGGGTGAGATTGAGAAGAAAAATAAGAAAATGTGTATGCTTGCTAGAAAAATAAAGGTTGAGTTTGTTGATGAAATAAAAGAGGAGTGGATAAAGTGTGAAAATGAGAAGATTGTGAGCGAGGAGAGAAAATAGGTCAGTCATGATGAGGAAAAAAAGAGAGTTTTGTCTACTAACACTGACAATCTTGAATTTTCTTTATTTGGTTTTGGTTCTATTTTTCAGGATTATAAGGAAGGATTGTCATGGATGAAAAGAGGACGAGATTTGAGGATGAATCCTTTCGAGGAGGAAAGGAATGATATGATCCTAACTAGTCTACAAATGGGTTTCCAATCAGATTACCCAAACATAAATACAAAGGACTTCAAGAAAGCTATGCAAGGCATATTTATGGAAACACAAGTCACAGAACGTGTTCTAGAAGATATTCAAGCTTTCCAAAAGATTTCTAAAGCTATACCAAGAATGAAAACTTACCTAAGGATGCAAGATGTTGGAAGGGCATGGAATTGGAAGAATATGCTGAGAATTGAGGTGTTGCGGGCATGACACACTTGTCGCAGTTGCGACGGGCCAAAAAGTAGACTTGTCGTGTAAGCACAACAGCAGTGCGGGCGCATCAGCAAGCAAGCATGCTCCTCTTGTTGCTGGCGCGATGAGGCCCAGTTTTTGTTTTTTTGAGTTTCCCGAATTTTTATGTTTTGCATATCTTCCTTATATTTGTGGGCCTTGAACTTATTATATTAAGTAGTCCACATTAGATTTATGTTATTTGGATTGATTTTAGCAGTATTTTCTTAATTAGGATTCTATTCTCCATAAGGATTCTTATTTCCTTATAGAGATAGATTTCTTAAATCTTATTTGAATTATTAGAGTTTTAGGGTTTCATTCTCTTTATAAATTAAAGGCTCCATTGCAATTGGAAGTTCAGTTTTATGAATAATAATAATCTTTTTTGAATTTTCTTCAAGTAAGAGATTCTTCCAAATTCTTATTTAGAACTTAAAATATGAGCTTATCAAGGTAACTTGTGGCGCTCACCTTCTTATACCTTTGGTTCCCTTCAACATGTGTGAATTGGGTCAAACTTTTTTTTTTCCTTGTTTGTTCGATCATTGGGTTTGATTCAATATAATCGATTTCTAACTCTCTATAACTAGCAAGTCGCACCACTTTTCATCTTTAGTAGCCAATTTGCTCATCAAACCAAAATATGTGAGCCAAGTGGGACAATATTTTTTCCATAGTGCAGTCTCATGATTTTCACAAAATCTAATGCTTAGATATCTTCACATTATTCAGCAACTAAAATTTACCCCCTAAGAAAGGCAGAAGTTCCTGGAGACTTGGATTCTTTGTCAGTAATGAAGGGAAAAAAAAAAAAAGATTTGGAATAAGTATCAGAAAAGTCATTTACCATATTGACAAATTTAACTATTTTGGGAGATATTTTGGGAGATATGGCCATTTTGCTATGAAGTACCAGGATTCAACAGATGACTTGTTAAAGCAAGCATGATCCAACATCATATATTGAAAAACTTGAAGAGGTATTTCACAGGCCCAAATTCTTGAATCAGAGACAGTGCAAGTTAAAAACCAGACTAGAAATGCAACGTATCATAAATTGCAAAAACAAACCAAGCATTGAGAACAGTCAAGATGAAGGGCTTCCTGAGTCCAAGAGAACATTTGGAAGGATTAATGCATCGTATTTAGGAAGAAATAGGCAAATTGCTACAAAGCATATAATTCTAATGACCACTAAATGATTAGTTAAAAAAAAAGCATACATATTTTCAACATCATATGTGGATAAAAAAAATGACACATTTCACAGGCCCAGATTTTTTAAGCAAAAAAGTGCAAGTTGAAAACCAGAATAAACATGTTAAAATACTCCAGAGAATATTATTATAAGGTAAAGAGAATAATAAGGTAATATCAACCATAATCTATGTTACTTTCAGGAAAATTTTCCCAAAGAGAAGGCAAAACAGGAACTTGTGTTAAAAAATAATCCAAATGAAAAGCTGGAATACGTGTTTCTTGTTTTCCAAGTTTGCACTAAATTTGAAGAAGTTGAAGGTGTTTTCTGATTTTTTTTTTTATATTTTTTTTGGGGTTGAAATTACTGATGGCTTTTCACTTAGGAAACATTCTACTTATTACAATATTTACTTGTATTGGGCACCCATATCCATTTAGGTTCCAAATATTTTAAACCAAATGCAAACACATTGGTTTTTGAACAAATTGACTGTTTTGTCATTACCATGACTCTCGGTACCCATTGGAAAAGGTAGGTCTATGTTTAATTTCTAATTTGGTATTTATTTACATTACAATTTTAATTTCATAGCTCACCAGACTATCCTTATGCAACCAAAAATACAGCCTTTGACTTTAAATTGGAACACAATTTTTAATTTTTGGTAAATGTTCTTCAGTTTTCCATTTGGATCCAAAGATCAAAATTAGAGACAGAAAATGGGAAACTATTTTCTGTAACTAATCAGGCCTCAACTTTTTTTTTTTTTTTTTTTTTTTTTCCTGAGGGGATGGGTGTTCCTCATAAATATAGGTCAACACATCCCTTCCTCCCCGACAGGAAAATACAATCAATTATATGATTTTTACTTAAAATGGCAAAGATGCTCCCACAGACTTGTATAAATGGCTTTCATATCTAAGAATGTTAAACTGAAGTTAACATCAAAAGAAGCATAACAATTTTTCACAAGAATAAATAAATGCAGTAGATCCAGAAGTACGCCTTTACCTTCAACTGCACAAAAATTTGATCTGATGCAATTCTAATGGCCTCTTTTTTGTTTGAGTTGCTTGCAGAAGCAGAAAGATATATATCTTTACCAACTACTTTTGCTTCAACTGAAAAAGTTCTGCCCTTCTTCAATGTAGGAAACTGCAAATCCCAATTACGAGATTGGCAAAGTTCTTGTAGTTCTCTAAATGGATTCAATTGCACATTGGAAGCATTCAAAATTGGACTCAAGAGAGATAGCATTAAATCCCAGATACAGTTTAAATTGAACCCTGTATCTAGAAGAATAACACCCAAACAAGACTCCACCAAGTCACCAAGCACCGGATTCAATAAATGCGATTAGACAAAGTTTCAAACCCTTTGTGAATTGTAAAATTACATCAATAAAAGATGCATCATAAACCGCTTGTCTTGGCAAGCATTACAATTTCATACTAATTTCCCATATGCATGTGTGTGTGCACAAGTCTCTCTAGAAAGAGTAAAGTCAAATGTGTTTGAGAACAATAATACACACTAATAAAAAAAAATAATCTTTGACGTGAAGCTTCAGATGTCACCTTGTAATTTTATGACAACAAAGGTTCATGCTTTCAATTTTCAAGTTTAGTAGCTGTAGTCAAAATGTTCCAGTTTAAACACACTTTCATTTCAATTTCTTATTGTCATATTCTCTTCACGTTCGCAATATGAATTCTTCCCTTTACATGATGGATATTAACTGTATTAATGAAAGCAAAGAATCTGTAGCATATGTATCTCAACATTTTTCTTTGTATATATAACAAAGAATGAATTGTATTTTGCTCATATAAATATTTCCAGCAAATTTAAGCCATCCGAACATTACCTTAAGCACATCTCCTTAATCACCCACAATTGATGTGCTGAACCCAGATGATAAATTTCAATTAGCTGGATACAAAGCCTAAATATTATCGAAATCATGCCTTTATGAGGACACGGAGCACAGAGTTTGGAAGGGAAACCCCTGCCTGCCCCAAGCTCACCACCCCCCCACACCCAATAATATAAATGATGCAAGGAAGTTAGGGTATTCTATTTCTCCGGTATAACTAAAGCAAATGAATTTAACAAGTATGTTTACATACACATAAGAGAATAAAAACTTGTTTATTAAATTATTACAACTTCCCTCGTTCTCTTTATTCCTAAATTCTTGGTTGTATGAAAATTATAAATGGACATAAGTATCAATGTTGAATAGGCTCTGATACATAAACCATTTACCAAAAAGCAGAAAGGAAGAAAATTAACCAGAACCTAGTCATATGTCCAGATAATTAGAATGCACTGACAAATAAGAAAGCACCCATCATATCTACTCAACAAGCAAACACCCAATTCTACTGAACCCAATCAATATAAGTTGGAACTTGAATCCTCTCCCAGGAAAATTCACATGTCTCCATAATTTGATACTCATTCAAATTTCTTCAATTTCCTTCTATTGCAATCTAGAATGTCACAAAGCATTCTGGAACCACTGCTGGCGTTTAACAGGATAATCCATATATGTACTATCATTCCCTCAAGACCCAAAATTGCAGACAGACCAATGCTATTCCCGAACAACTACAATCTCCCACAAATAACGAGTAAAACTGAAACCTTTTTAATTTATTAGTGCACCAGATAGCCAAACAAACTAACAGAACAATGTACGGTAATCAATTGAGTGTCAGGCAAGCAAAAATTATGACATGAGGGTACTTACATGTTTTTCAACTTAGGGAGAATTTACTGGCAAGTATTTCAACATAGGAAGAGTCTACTGACAAGTCAGAGTTTTTTGCCAAAGCAACCCAGAAGGAAAGGAATAAAGGGATAAATCTCCATCATTGATGATTAAAAACAATGATAAAATGTTGATGATTTAAAATATGCACCTTCACATATTTCAAAATTTGAATGTGTTCATACAGAGGTGAAGCTAATGCCTAAATGTCATAATTTAGCCAACATGAGCTTACTTTCCTCTAATGTTCATTTTCCATCTATAGAACTCACTATACTTTTACCAATTAAGTCTAGAAATTCACAATGGAAATGATGTCAATAAATAAGAGTCCTTGTTACAAAAAGGGAGGAGGGTTGTGGCAGCAAGGCTCAGGTCAAAGAATGTTCTTTTGCATCTAAATTTGAAACCTTATTAGGCAATTTAAGGCACCTAACTGAATACTCTAGAACAAATTATTACAGATCAATTCATTGCATAAAAGAAAAAAGGAAAAGAAAATAATGTTTTCAATGTCTACCTTGGGACATTTTGGCCCTTCAAAAAAACCCTTATCTGATGCTGTTTTTTTAACAAAATCCACATAATCCTCTATGGCCTCAGAAAGGTTGCTGGAATCACATATAAGAAATTCGTGGAAAGATAGATCAACTGCAACATTGGCAAAGGCTCTGTTGTTCACCAATGCCGATCTTATATCTGTCAAGTGACCAGGCTTCAACTTGGGATAAACTGAAAACAGATGTGATGTGATCAAGTAATCCAAGACAGCATCTCCAAGAAACTCGAGTCTCTAGTTGAAACCATAAAAAATTACTAAATTGTGATATCAGAAGAGAAATTATCCCAAAGCTTGCTAGCTGATAAAAAAATGCAGTGAAGAGAGGATCACTTTCTGGTTAATGCCAGCTTAGAAATAAGAAAAAGCACACACCTGATAGCAGCCTCCTCCATGCTTGTTGTAGGAAGGATGAACAAATGCTTGTACAAGTAGACCTCTATGGAGAAATTGATGCCCCAACAAATTTTCAAGGGCAACAATATCCATGGAGGAAGCAAGTGACATGAAACTGCGGCTTGCTAGGCAGACCTTAATAACTTCTGAAGCTTCAAAGTCCACACTAATACCAAGCCATTTGAGAAATGCAGTTGCAGCTTTGAAGCTGCTATCAACTATGAATGCTCCAACGAGAGCCTCAACTACATCAGCAATTGTTTTCTTGTGTAGCCAATGATGACCTTTGCTGCATCTTTCATTAGCATTTGCTTGACCTAATGTGTGGCTTCCACTTCGAGAGTGAATGCTTCCTTCCGATTCCTTGGAACAAATTCTAGGGCAAGGATGGCCCAAAGCAAAGAATTGGCAGGGATCAAAAGGTTGATCACGTATATATACCTAAAAAAATGGAATAAATTATATTTACTCAGACTGTGAACTAAAAGGGGAAAGAAAAACAAATGTTTATATCAGAAGTATAAATTGGTATATGGGTGCCAATACTGATAATGAAGTGTTAATTTACTGAAACATAATTGCCTTAAACCGTCTAAGAATTTAGGAGCTGGCTGAACCCGAGAGAGAAAAGCAAACAATGTATAAATCAAGGTCATCATCATTTCCTTATGATTCTCTGTAATTAACGTCAAACTTTATCCTTGCAGTTCTTCATAAGGTTGGTCTTATAAATTTAAACCAATAGGAACTTCATTTCACATTTCCGTATTTGGCAGACGATGATATGATAATAAGAGTCCATCTAATACTTCCCTTAGGAGTAGATAGTATACCAAGATTAAACTGAATTCCCCTAATAAATAACATTCACAACTAGAAAAGTTTGAGAGAGGAAACATTCTTAAGAAGGAATCATAAGACATTGTCTTGGACAAGGAGATTAGTTGGATACAAAAAGACTAGGTTGAAGCGCGTAAGGGAAGGGGATTGTAATACTTTTTCTTTTTTTTTTTTTTCATGAGGTGGCTAACAGTAAGAGAACAAAAAAATTAATTAAGGAACTGGCATCCAGTGAAGGGGAGCTTCATTCTTTTTTGGTTGGAGATGACATCACTTGCTTCTATAAGACTATACTGCAGAGGTGCACTCTGGACCTATGTAGTCTGGTTTGGATTGGAGCCCTACTTTTGAGGAGAATTCTAATAGGTTAGAGAAACCTTTGAGGGGGATGAGATTAGAAGAGTAGTTTTCATGGGACAAAGATTAGAAGCCAGGCTGAATGTTTCTTCAATGGCTTTTTGAACAGTGTTGGAATATTAAATTCAGGGATGCTTTACTAAAGTTTTCTATGTATCATTATAGGTAATGTGGTTAGAGAAGTCAAATTCTACTTTATGTCTCCTGTTTCCACAGAATAAACCAATAAGGTCTAGTTTAGATAGCATAATTCTCACATTTGATGGCCACTATTCCCATAAATTTCCACCTTTTCAAAAAACATAAATGATAGGAAGGCAATTGATATTTTTTGTTCCTGGACCACCTTGCTTCACCCTTCTTCTAGTTTAGATAGCAAAATTCTCACTTTAGGTAGTTCCAGCATTTTTTCTTTTTTTAGAATCTTTTGATACTCATTTGACTTGTGTTCCAATAGTGATTCCTTTTTTCCTTTACGAACCAAATTTCGAAGGCTAAGGCCTAAGATTCTTTCTAAAATAAGGGCTTTTGTTTGGCAGCACAGTTGTCAAATGATTTATACTAATGACATTTTTAAAATACATATGCCCAACAAGTTTTTCTCTCTTGATATTTTCATGGGTGCAACAAGCAGAGTAAGTAGCAGTCCTACCAGTTTCTTCATTGCATTGCCACTCAGTACCTTTGGAGTTTTTGAGTGAAGTTAGATGGTTGATGTTCTTTCAGAAATGAATTCTAGAGCTTTTGAGAGGAAGAAAGGTCTCAAAGCTTGCGGCATTTTCTAGTTTTAGCAGTGATTTAGAATATTTAGTTAGAGAAGAACACTTGTACCTTTAAGAATTAGAGTCTGCCTACACAGCTGCTATGAGTTAAAATAGTTTTGCAAGTCTCAATATGATTTATGGGTTATAGTTCAGAAGTACTAAAAAAAGTATCTTCAGCTGAGGGTCCATGAGACTGGAGGCATCACTTCAACAATTCTACACTATTATTATAATTTGTTTAGCTTGCGTCCGCTGATTTGTAATACTCTTCTTCAATAAGAACTTTTACCAACTAAATAAAGTGTCAAGTATAAAAGCAACCAAACCATAGCCATTCAGAAGTACAATAAAAGTGCACACCTACGCACATTTTAATGGTAAGTGCATATATGACTTGGGCAATAGAACTAGGCTCAATTGCCCCCTCCACATGTTAAAAAAAAAAAAAGGACAATAAAAGCATTTAAATAATTAATTGGAAATATTTTGAAAGATTTAGGCAAACCTGCAAGTTTCTTCTACATGCTAGCTTCAACAAATTCAAATTATTTACAGCATTAGAACGTTTCCTAGTAAGTTCCCCTTCATCAAGGGTATCATGCAAAAGAAAAAGCCGTCGACCAACAGCAAATTTGAGAAAAGCATCACCCAGAATTTCAAGTCTTTCAAGAGAAAGGCGCTCTTGACATCTCTCAGTGGTGAGTGCTTCTAATACCTAATATCAATTAAAAGCTATTAATAGAAAGAAATTATCCATGTAACATAACCACCGGCAAAATTTGATTAATGCTATGACCAGGTCAATTTATTGCATGATTTTGAAAAACCAATACTTAAACAAATAACTTATGCAGTAATGCCTTACTCTATAGGCAGTCACTTCAGCTCCCTCTAAGAATGAAGCAGATAATAAACTCTTCAATTCAATGGCGACAAGCAAATTCTCTAAACGGTGCATAATTGACGGTAATAGAGAAATCGAACTCCCAATATCTTTCGAGAAGCCTATTATCTTCAACTCACAAAGCTCAGGAGGCAAGTCAATGAAGTATTCTTCCAGCTCTTGTGTTTCTGGCCTTAAAATAAACTAGCTTATAAGCAAATATTGAACAAAAGATTTTTTTTTCCCCCATAAAATTAAAATTAATATGCCAGCTGCAAAATGAGTATAACAAGACAAGGATCCAATGCCATTCTTGGGGATTTGAATCAAATGATAAATGGGGATAGTATAGTTTGCTATGTCATAGGTACAATGCAAAAATGCACAAGATGAATGGGAAGGGAGACCTAGAAATTATGCATAAAACAGGTTAACAGTTAGTGTATATTTCTGTGTTAATATTTTATTTATTTAGAATTAATGTATTAGTTTTCAAATCCTTGTAGAGTTGACTTACCTTAAATAGGTGGAAGTATCTTGTATAAATACCTTTGACATATATGAATAAATTCAATTCAGCCATTATTGATGTAGGACAGATTTAGATAATCTGTTCTACTACTTTGATTTTTTCAGAAATTAAAGGGTTAAAATTGAAAATCCAGGGCTGATTTCACAGGAACCAGATCTAGACAGGGAATAAGTAAGGGGAAAAGGGAAAAAACTTCTAAGAGTCACACTTAGAAGGTCTAGGAGTCACAACTAGGGTTGAATTGAATCACACAATTCTTAGCAATAATTCAAGTTTATTTTATTGAATCTGAAACTTGTATAATAATGGTTACAAGCCTTGGTATTTATTGAGTTGAAACTAATTCAAAGCACATTTGGATTAGGAATCCTACACTAGTTCTCCAAATTAGAAAAACAAATTAATACTAACTAGAAAATACTAAACCCACTAAAACTCCTAAATCAGAGTTAAAATAAAATAAAGACTCTAAATAAATTTTAACTGCTGTTCCAGCAATGCTGGAAATTACAGAAATACCCTTTGGGTATTAAAATTGTAAATATTAGACCAAAATTCAAAATTTCTTGGTCCTTTGAATTTTATTTTTCTTGATGTTATCCTTGTCTGCATCAATTATCAATTTGGTATTGGAGCTTAAGCTCTAGCCCCAGCCCTCACCTAGCAGCAACCAAACCCCAAAATTCTAGCCATCACCTATTGTAACCATGTCTACCAAAATTAACACAAGAAATCCTGCCAGCAAAAAGCTGTTCACAATTGTCAATAGGATCTGCAGCTGTCTTATTTTATTTGCATTAGTTGTACAGATTATGTTTCCTTTCTCGGTTTTGCCTTGATTTTAGCTTTGACTTGTATAGCTGTAAATGTGTATAGTTGTACTTTCCATATATATATAGTTTCCATGTAAAGATAGCAGATTTCTATTTAATGGAATTCTCACAATAGTGAGAGGCATTCGGTCAATCTGATATGGTATCAGAGCTTGTGTTCTAAACCTAAAGTTTGCAGTTTTTTTTTTGGATTTGTTATTTTCTTGGTTCTGACCCTTGGGGCTCTTGGTTCTTACCCTTGGGGCTCTTAGTTTCGACCCTTGGGTATCTTGGTGTTTAACTCAGTTTTGGGCTCTCGTTCTTCCTGTGGTTGTGACAACACATCTATGGTGATATCTTGGAGATTTTCGCTGGGATTCTTTGCTGCCAGACTCTTGGAGATCTTTGATTCTTAATCCTCTCAGGTTAATTGGAGATTTATTCTCAATTTTAGACTCTGCTATAGTGTTTTTTTTTTTCAGTTCTTTCTATTTCACAATGACTAAAGAAAACTCTATTGTCCGCTTCAATGGAAAGAATTATCCTAGTTGGGAGTTTCAATTTAAGATGTTTGTGAAAGGAAAGGAATTGTGGGGACATATTGATGGGACATCTTCAGCTCCTAAAGACACCAATGAACTCGCTACATGGGAGGCAAAAGATGCTCGCATTGTCTCTTGGCTACTGGGCTCCATTGAACCACATATGGTGAACAACTTGAGGTCATTTTCTACATCCAAAGAGATGTGGGAATACCTAGGGCGGATCTATAATTAAGACAACAATGCACGCCGCTTTCAGTTAGAATTGGAGATAGCAAATTTCAGTCAAGGTAACCTTTCTGTTGAGCAATATTATTCTGGTTTCTTGAACTTATGGAGCGAATATTCGAGTATTATACATGCTAAGGTACCCAAGGAGGCGCTGTCCGCACTTCAGACAGTTCATGAGGAGAGTAGACGTGATCAATTTTTGATGAAGTTGAGGCCAGAATATGAGGCTATACGGGTTGGGTTATTAAACCGAAATCCAGTTCCTACATTGGATGTTTGTCTTGGAGAGTTGTTGAGGGAAGAACAGAGATTGGCTACTCAAGCTCAAATAGGACAAGAGACACTGAATTCAAATATGGTAAATGTTGCCTATGCAGCCCAGGGAAGAGGAAGAGGAAGAGGAAAAGGAAAAGGTCAAATTCAATGCTATAGTTGCAAAGAATTTGGTCACATTGCTGCTGATTGCACAAAGCCATATTGTAATTATTGCAAGAAACATGGGCATATCATTAAAGAGTGTTCATTATGTCCTCAAAATCTACAAGCACAGGCCTTTCAAGCTGCTGTCCAATCTGCACCAGTAGCACAATCTTCATCCATTGTAACCTCGACAGTCACTACAAGCAGCACCAGTCATGCTGCCCTCACTCCCGAGATGGTTCAACAAATGATCGTCTCAGCCTTATCTGCATTTGGACTTCAAAGGTAACAGTAAGATTGTCTCTTCATCTTGGTTTGTTGATTCAGCTGCTTCCAATCACATGACTGGTAAGCCTGAATCATTGGTTAATGTTCGAAGCTATAATGGTCCTCAGTCCATTTAGATTGCTGATGGGAGTCAGTTATCTATCAGTGTGATTGGTGATCTTGGGCCTCCCTTCAAAAATGTGTTTGTGTCTCGTGGATTATCTGATAATTTGATTTCAGTTGGACAGCTAGTGGATACTAATTGTAATGTTTTCTTCTCATGTGATGGATGTCTTGTGCAGGATCAGGTCTCAGGGAAGGTGATCGCGAAGGGGCCTAAAATGGGGCGATTGTTTCCTCTACAGTTTTCTATTCCTAGCAATTTATCTTTGTCTTGTAGTATTGTAAACAATCATAGTGAAATTTGGCACAAGCGATTAGGTCATCCCAATTCTCTGATTTTACATCATTTATTTAAGCATGGTTTTCTAGGAAACAAAGATAAGATTTCTGATCATGGCTTATCTATCGATTGTACTTCTTGCTAACTTGGCAAAAGCAAAAGTCTTCCTTTCCCTATGCATGGTAGTTGTGCTTCCAAATGTTTTGATGTTATCCATAGTGATGTTTGGGGTATTATACTAGTTGCTTCGCATGCGCATTAAAAATATTTTGTGACGTTCATTAATGATTACAGTCATTTTACTTGGGTGTATTTCCTTCATTCTAAGGGAGAGTTGCTTCATGTTTTTGAGACATTTGTTACCTACATTGAGACAGTTTTCTACTTGTCCTAAAGTGTTGAGATCAGATAATGGTGGTAAGTATATGTCTCATGCTTTCCAAGCCTTTTTACAGCAAAAAGGCATTATTTCTCAGCGTTCTTGCCCTTATACACCTCAACAAAATGGTCTGGCTGAACGTAAGAATCGCCATCTGTTAGATGTTGTTAGGACTTTGCTTTTGGAGTCTTCTGTTCCTCCTAAATTTTGGGTGGAAGCTTTGTCCATTGCTGTCTATCTAATTAATCGTTTGCCATCTCAAATTTTAGGCTTTGAGTCACCATATTATCGCCTATTTGGTTTGCATCCTAGTTATCAAAACTTGCATACATTTGGATGTGTATGCTTTGTACATCCACCTCCTCATGAACGTCACAAACTTACTGCTCAATCTGTCAAATGTGTTTTCTTGGGATACAGTGTGCCACAAAAAGGTTTTGTGTGCTTTGATGCTGCTGCTGATCGCATTCGAGTCTCAAGGAATGTGATCTTCTTTGAAAATCAATATTTCTTTCAGAGTTATGTTGTTCCTAGTTATGATCTAGCTGTGCTTCCTAACTTTGATGATGTATCTCGATCTATTGAACGCTTTAAACCAGGTGTTGTTTATCAGAGACGGCAACCTCCACTAATCTCACAGCCCCTTCCCATCCCTAATCCGATGCCTGCTCCTGAAGCTTTTGTTCCTCGGCGATCCTCTCGATCTTCTCATCCACCAGACAAGTATGGCTTTCCTCAAAAGTCGCTTAATGCGACTTTAGCTCATATCAATGTGCCTAATTCTTACTCTCAGGCAGCTACACAAGCTTGTTGCGTAAAAGCTATGAATGAAGAGTTACAGGCTTTGCAAGACAACCATACTTGGGATATTGTTTCTTGTCCATCTGGTGTTAAGCCCATTGGATGCAAATGGATATACAGTATCAAGCTACGGTCAGATGGTTCTCCAGACAGATATAAAGCATGATTGGTGGCGCTTGGTAACCGATAGGAGTATGGAGTGGATTATGAGGAGACCTTTGCTCCTGTGGTTAAAATGACTACTGTACAAACCATTCTAGCCATAGGTGCCTCCAAAGGTTGGCCTTTGCTGCAAATGGATGTTAAGAATGCCTTTTTGCATGGGGATCTGAAGGAAGAAATCTATATGTCTCCACCACAGGGGTTGTTTATTACTCCTTCAGATGTGTGCAGGTTAAAAAGGTCTCTCTATGGGTTGAAACAGGCCCCTCGAGCTTGGTTTGACAAGTTCCGGTCTACTTTACTTGATTTTTCATTTGTCCAGAGTGCATATGACTCTTTTTTGTTTTTACGCAAGATTGCTAGTGGTATTGTGTTGCTTCTGGTGTATGTTGACGATATTGTTATTACAGGGAATGATTCCGCATTGATTTCAAAGCTCCAACATCTCAATGCTTCTTTTCATATGAAGGATTTAGGTCCTCTTCAATATTCCCTGGGTCTTGAAGTGAAATCTACTTCTAAGGGTACTTTCTTACATCAACACAAGTATACTCAAGAGTTGATTGCTTTGGCAGGTCTTCAAGAAGGAAATTCTGTTCAAACTCCCATGGAGGTGAATGTGAAATATCACAAGGATGAGGGAGAACTTTTACCTGATCCTTCTCTTTATCGACAATTGGTTGGTAGCCTGAATTATTTGACCATCACAAGGCCTGGCATATCCTTTGCAGTTCAGCAGGTTAGTCAGTTTATGCAGACGCCTCGTCTTCCACACTTGGCTGTTGTTCGTCGCATTATTAGGTATCTAAGGGGTACATCTTATCATGGTCTTTACTTTCCTGCTGCATCACCTATTCAGTTAGTAGCTTATAGTGATGCTGATTAGGCGGGTTGCGTGAATAATCATCGATCAGTCATTGGTTGGTGCGTGTTTCTTGGCAATGCACTTATTTCATGGAAAAGTAAGAAACAAACTCGGGTCTCCAAGTCCTCCACCGAGTCCGAGTACCGTACCATGTCCTCTGCGTGCTCTGAGATTGTTTGGCTTCGTGGGTTGTTAGGAGAGCTTGGTTTCTTTCAAAACAAGCCTACTCCTCTTTATGCTGACAATACTAGTGCTATTCAAATTGCTGCCAATCCAGTCTTCCATGAGCGCACCAAGCACATAGAAGTAGATTGTCATTATATTCATAAGGCCTATGGTGAGAAAATAATTACTCTTCCTCATATATCTACAGATCTTCAAACAGCTGATGTCTTCACCAAGGTTTTGCCTCGACCAAGACATCAATTTCTAGTTAGCAAATCGATGCTTCTTGATCAGCCAGCATCAATTTGAGGGGGGATGTCAATAGGATCTGCAGCTGTTAGCTGTCTGCAGCTGTCTTATTTTATTTGCATTAGTTGTACAGATTATGTTTCCTTTCTCGGTTTTGCCTTGATTTTAGCTTTGACTTGTAAAGCTGTAAATGTGTATAGTTGTACTTTCCATATATAGTTTCCATGTAAAGATAGCAGATTTCTATTTAATGGAATTCTCACAATAATTATTGATACCTCTTCTTCAATCCATATCAAATTGGATGGTAATAATTTTTGTATTCTCTCCACAATAACCATTCATGATACCTCTTCTTCAATCCATATCAAATTGGATGGTAATAATTATTGTATTCTCTCCACAATAACCATTCATGATACCTCATCTTCAATCCATATCAAATTGGATGGTACTCATGATACCTCATCTTCAATCCATATCAAATTGGATGGTACTAATTATTGTATTTGGTCTAAAGTTTTGGAGATGCATATTGCTGGCAAAAAGAAGGGTTATACTACAAGGAGAAAGGCTGCACCTAAATAGGATGATTCAGGCTATGATGAATCATGAATGGGAGGCTGAAGATGCTCTTGTTAGGTCTTGGCTCATTAATTTAAAGAATGATAATCTAATGTCACACTTTGTACAATATGGAATGGGTAAGGAAGTTTGAGATTCGATTATAAGGAGCTATCTTAATGTCTCTGGCTCTTCTCAGGTATATGAACTGATTAAAAAGTCATTTTAATTGTGTCAGAGTGGTCAGCCTCTTGCAAAATACTATAATGAGTTGAATATGATTTTCATGGAACCTGACTATCGAAGACCCAATGATATGACATGTTCCACTGATATCACCAACAGCCATGATAGGCAAGGAATTACCATCGGCTGTATGAATATGAAGATTTCCTTTATCTTTTTGAACATTAGTAAGAGGTAAGGCAGTATTGGTCATATAATTTGAAGCACCAGAATCAAAATACCAGGTTTTAGGAGCAGAATATTTGTTACTTGAAATACCTAAAGCAGAAAAAGCAGAAAATATCATTTGCTAGACAATTTCAGGAGTAACAGAAGACTGACCAGGACTAGAAACATAAGGAGCAGAAGATGTGGCAGCAGGACTAGAAGCATTTGAAGAACCAACCGAGACATTGTAGGCATTTTTCAGATTTCTTCAGAGATCGAGTGGGACAATCTTTGATAATTTGCCCTGGTTTCTTATAATAATTGCAGAATTTCTTAGTACAATTAGTGGCAATATGCCCATATCCTTTGCAACTGTAGCACTGAATGTTAGTCATATCCTTGCCTCCTTTAGACTTCCCCTGAGCAGTGTAGGCAACAGGAATTGGAGTAGAATTTTAAGCTTTTTGCTCCATGACAGCTTGTGTAATGAGCCATTGTTCTTCCCTGAGAAGCTCCCCTAAAAAAATATCCAATAAAGAAACTATATCTCTATTCATTAGGTTGGACCCAATTCCTTCAAACTCCCCTATTAAATTCATTAAAAACTGATCACGCTTGCTGGTCTCATGCACACTTTGGATAGCAATGAGTCTTTCAGGAGGTACACTTGCACACACAATATCAGTGTATTCAGCCCAAAGATTCCCAAAGGAAGAATAAAATTCTTGAATTGACATACTGCCTTGAAAGAGTTGACCCAACTCGAATTCCAATTGAAACTTTTGTGCTACGTTGCTTTGGTTGTAAACTTTTTTCAAGTAACCATACATTTCTCTAGAGATTTTACAAGGCCTGAGATTGAGAAGTATGGAGGGTTCCACGCTGCCAAGAATCCGAGATATAATCTGAGCAACCTTCACCTTCCATTTCACATATTTTTCACTCCTCGCTATCAGTTGCAGGATCCATCCCATCAATATGACCCCATAATTCCTTTCCCTTTACAAAGATCTGAAATTGAAATGCCTAGGCAGAATAGTTCTTGGCATTAAATCGAACAAGAAAATGTTCAGGTCGTTCTAAGGACATGATTCAACCAGAAACAAGAACTAAGAGATCAGGTAAAAAAAAAAAAAACAGAATAGAAGAACATGAATAACCAAGAACAGATCACTAAGATCTTGGAGCAAGACAAGTAACCAGAGACAAGATGAAATGATTTTAGAATTTTGGCTCTGATACCATGACAAAATAAGAGAGAATTTTCTATCTCATTCCACTAAAAGTTTTACAATATATAGACATCAAGTATAATAAGATCCCTTAATATAGCTAGGGCATAATATAGCAAGAATAATCAGATCCCTTAAACCTAAGTCTAATATAGGAAGACCTACATCAGGAATATATACAGCAGTAATGAATATCTAAGGGAGGTAATCAAGGGATATTCAACACACAGCCTAACTATACAGCTATACAAAAATGCTAGAGAAGGAAATAAGAATATAATTTCATTGATACCTATTGCCATTGTTGAAGAAACACAAGAACCCACCAAGATCCTAGATACCTTCAGTGATGAACCTTGATTGAAATTAATTTTATGGTCATCAATTTTGTATGATTGAAAAAATGATTGGTTCATGCAAAGGAAGAGAGATGGAGGTTCAGAGAGTTTCAAGGAGCTGGGGCGTGTTTGGATGGGGATGACTAGTTGGGATTTAAGATTTATCACGAGACAAGCATGTGATTCATATTGATGTGGTGGGGTTGCAAAAACAAAATTTTTTTAAGGGGAAAAAAAAAAAGGGACCAAGTTAACATTGAGGAGGCTAAAAAAACACGGACAACATTTTATATCTTCTGAAATCAAAGGTAATTCTCTTGTACATCTTATTGAGAAATTTGTTACGTATATATACAAAGTATAGGATCTCTATATTAGAAAGGTATACTATTTAGGATCCCTATAATTAAGCCTCTAATTAAGCTCTACAATCTCTACAATTACTTCCTAATTACATGTTATTTACAATTTGTAACACTCCCCCTCAAGCTAGAGCATAGATATTAATCATGCCTAGCTTGTTACAAAGATAATCAACCCAAACCCTATTTAGAGCTTTCATCAAAATATCCCCCAATTGTTCTACGGTCTTCACATACCCTATGGAAATCAAACCTTGCTGTATTTTCTCACGAACAAAATGACACTTAGTTCGTTCATGAAATACAGGATTAGATGCAATATGAAGAACAACTTGATTATCACACCATAATTTTGCTAGTACATAAGTCTTAAGACTTACTTCAGTTAAGAGCTGATACATCCACATAATTTCACATGCAGACTGTGTCATAGCTCTATAAAATTTAGCCCACAATTACTTTATTTTCTGTTTTTCTAAGGGTGATCCACCTATTTCCTAGATACAGCTAACGAAACATGAGAAATGCCCATTTCTTATTTTTTGGCCAATTATTAACTTAATATCTTCCATATTTTATTAAATTCTTGTCTGTTGTTGATTCAAGTGATTTTGTGAATGGCTTTAAAAAATTTACAGCAACAAAAGCCAATTCAGAATATTATTATGTGACACCATTTCCAGCTTTATTATTGTTTCCAATTCCATTATTTAAATCCCAGGGTAGATGAACCCTAACTCAACAATAATGTCAATCAAATAACAAAGCGATTAACACAAGAAATTCAAGTTTAGCATGTTCTCTTATTTGTTGCGTTTGCATTAAAAAGGATAAATTTTTGTTCCCTTTTCTCCTATCCAGATTGATGAGCATATTCACAATGAAAAAAAAAAAAAAGAAGTAAATTCAGTGCACGAGTATCAAATTTCTTCTCCATAAAAAGAAGATGAAGCGTTATTATCATACTCGATGAGCAAGTGAAACACACAACTGCAGGTATCACACAATCAGGGAAAAAAGATGTCCAAAATTACCAGAATCATCTTGTCTTCGGCTGTGTAGCAAGTTGTGCAGATAAAAGAGTGGTTTTGCCTGAAGAAGAGGTTGTTCAGGATATTTAAGTTGAATGCCAAACCTAATACCAATTTTTTGATCAATACTCCCACAACCAAATAAAATAAATTATATTAATTTAATAAGATATTCAAAATTCTTTGGCAAACAATCCTAAAAGTAAACAGAGAGCATGGACAAGATAGCATACTTGCGAAAATTGAATATTATGACCATGACAGTACTAACATTTAAAGAAAAATAGTTACCTACTTTTGAATCAGGTGCTCCATATGGCTTCGAGCACTTGAACCTTTGTGTGGGCTGAGACCATTCTTTTGATGAACAATGTCAGTAATAAAGTAAAACTGTTTCTTGTGTGGGACATACGCTAAACTGTTTCCGATGTCACTTATACTTTTGCAACCATTAGCAAGTTGCAAATGAGCATCTGAAGGAAGACTTTCGTCTCCCATAGTCATGAAAACAGAAGATGACAAACATTTCCTTATGATCTCCCAATCAACTGCCACTCTATTTCCGCGGCCACGCAGAATGATGGGAAGCAACAGGTAGAAAGTAGAACTTGATTCACATGAAGAATTCTTCCCCAAGGAAACCATATCTGAAATGAATTCTGATCTCTCAAGAATGACCCTGAGGAACATTTCTTGAAAATTCATTGCCTTTGTAATCTGTTTACATATAATAATCTGTTTACATGTAATCAATCAATTCCTGGATTTCTTTCCTTTTTGGGAGGAAGTTAAGCATCATAAATTTACTAAAATATTAAAGTTCACCTCCTCTTTATTAAATGCCACAGGTCCTGATGGGACAAGCTCTGTTTTCACAACTCTACCATGAGCCAAGTGAAGATCAAGTTGCATTCGCTCAGCCTCTAGGGGCAGAGGTGCCTTAACAAAAAGACAAAACTTCTTATAGCTTCTATCTACAGGAACAGGACAAAATTCTATATAGTATGAGTGCAGATGGATCCAGTTCTCCGAGGTAGTCCATGATTCCTTCAACGTAGCAGGAACTAACATCTCATGCAGTTCACCTCGGGAATCCTCACCTGCCAGAAAACAAAAAATTATCAAAATAGCCATTTAAGGAAAAAGGGAATAGAAGGTTTTAATAGTTGCTACATTTCAACCTTCACAATCCTCAGAATCAGAAGAAGCTAACACAGACTCCTCATCTGCATCTTTTTGATGAGGCAATAGAAATTGCTCAATGCACCCAATTTATGCAACTGTTCGATGGCCTTCAGGCAACCATCTTTTTTAGCAGCTTCTTGTGAAGGTTGTGGTGCACTGACAATTTGATGTATTGGAGCATTTGAGGGTAAAATTATGTGGCAGACAGTTCCTCCTAAATCATCAAAATAAAAGAAATTTGGCTTCGGATCAAAATACCTGCAAAAACAAGTAAAGAATCTCAATAAATATCTCTTGGAAAAAAATGAATATTTCCAGCAAAAGAAATGGTTCAAATCAAGAGTTAGAACCAGATCATACTCATCATGAGGAAGTTTTGAGCAATAATGATGCAGCAATGAGATGCTATATGCAGAACTGACAGAAGCACCAGATATATCTACTTTATATACATTTTCTTCGAGACAACCAAATGTCTCAGTAGATGTTCTAGAAGAAATTTCCATATTCATTTGATCTTCATCTTTTCTAAAGCTTTTTATTAAATCCAGCTCCTTCTGATTGCCACTGCAATATATAAAAACAATAATCTGCTTTAGAAGGGAAGACACTAGAAGGAAAAGGCAGCAACAGATAGGAGGTGTATGTGTGTGTATTTGTAGAATAAGCCGTCGAAAATAACCTGTCCACCAAAAATGCATATTCAGACTGAGGCATTCGTGCTCGTCCTCTTGATTGTATAAAGCTAGCAACAGTTTCTGGAAGATCAAAGCGTATAACAAGGCAGCATGTCTGAATATCAAGTCCTTCTTCACCCACTTTCGTTGCAATCAATAAATTCAACTGCCAAATGAAACAGCCTCAACAAGTAATTACTAGCATCATTGTTGGGAGCCAGTAGTAATACAAGCTACACACTTCAATTAAGTGGATCAAACACCACATATGTGAATTAATTGTATTCTACAGCTATCCAGCATGCTAATTTCAGCATCTCTCTAACACCATAAAAAGGTCTGTTTCTGTGTTGCATTGTTCCTTTTCCTTCTTAAGATGATTTTGATTGTTGTATTCATCAGCTTCTTTTATGCTGCAAACTTATAATATCACAAGAACATAGTGCAGCTCAGAGCTTCTAATTTCAAATCCAAATGGTAGCAAGTCGAGAATGAAACTTAATTTTATCAGAACATGTCATATATTCCCGTTTCCAGTTTCTTTTATTTAATGGATAGGTAAATGCAAGTTATAATGTGCTTCTTATTCCTGTTCTTCAATGAGCAGCTTTACCACTGATGATAATTATTCCGACTCCCACTTTATTTCCTCCTCACAAGTAAAAAACACATTGGAGTTTCAATTCCGCGAAACAAACTAAAATTGAATTGACAACACCTGTGCTACCAAAAGCAGATTTTTTCAGATGGCCTATTGGTCAAATTTACCCCAACTATTTTACCTTTTTTTCAATCTTACACAATACTTTTTATTTTTTTCAATTGTACCCTATACTTTTTTTTTTTTCAATCGTACCCTTTTTTTTTTTTTTTGGGTCAATTGTACACAATTTGAAATCTTATTATCTATTGTACTCCAGGTCAAAATTGAAAAAGAAAAAAAATGTTACTTCCATATCAACTAAAAGGGAAAGGTGTTAAATTTGCCTTTGAACCTACTTTATCATACTGTCAATTTAGTCTCTACATTTTGATTGGAGACTTTATCATATTGTTAAGTTAGTCTCTGCATTTCAATCGGAGACTTACTTTTCATATTGTCAATTTAGTATCTGAATTTAGGTTGGAGTTCATTGGGCTCTTTAAATTTGTAAATTTGGTTAATTGAGTCATTAATTTGATTAGTAGTAGTTTACCAAATTTGCAAAGTTGGAGAGATTAATTAACTCCATTCAAAATTCAGAGACTAAATTGACAATATGATATTGTAAGCTCAAAGGCCAATTTAATGTTTTGCCCTTTTAATTAATATGAATTTAACTTCTTCTTCTTCTTCTTTTTTGTTTTTTTTCCAATTCTGACTCAGGTTAGACTCATACTAGGTTTTGAAATTGGGGTACAATTGGCCAAAAAAAAAAAAAAAAAAAGGGAAAAATAAATATAGGGTATAATTTAAAAAAATGAGAAAGCATTGGGGATAAATTTGACCCTTAAGCCTTTTCAGATTTACTGGAATGATTTTAACTTTCAAATGGAAAAAGTTCAGCAGCATTTTAACATCCCCAGGTTAGAATCCCACAGCAGTGGGATAGCAGAAAAGAAAGTCAAAGCTTCAAATTTTGGGTAGGGTGTTATAAGGGCAAGTAGGGGACCTTGGTCTAGGGTCATTACAGATTTGCAGTAGAACTGGCAGACAAGTATTACATTCCCAAACAACTTAAGTAAGTTATAATGTGGGTGCTTCGCACAGCTTGAAGTGCCGATCTAATATGATGTGCAACCAAGATTTGCAATTCTCCTTATGAAGAATAGCAAATAGTTTCTGGACATTTCTCACTAAATCAGGAAAATTTTTCTTTTTCCTTTTTGAGTGCCAAAGGAAACTCCAATTTGCTGACATTTAAGATGCTAAATCTATAGAAATGACCAGCACCAACACCTCAACAGTATAGGAAGCATTACCTTTCCAGTCCGAAACTTCTCAAGAATGCTGTTCATGATCTTTCGAGATATGCTCTTCAATCCAGAGTGGACCCCAACAAGAAAATCACACTTCCAAGATGTTAAAAGCTTAAGATTTTGCAAAATGTATGAAAGCGATCTTGCAGTGATAATCCTATTTACAAAAACTATACCCTTCACATTTGGTTGTAACCTGAAAAGGGAAAAACGTAAATTTTCAAAGGACTGCCGCTTCATCTCTCTTTCTTAACTAACTTTTTCAGTAAAGGTCAATGATAAACACGAATGCAGAAAAATTAAATTTCACATGAAAATAGAATATGATATCAATGGAATAAAGTCAAGCAAGATAAAGTGAGATTGTTGAGTAGATATGTAAAAGTATTTATTTGTAAAAAAAATCATATGCACATGAGAAAGAAAACATGAAAGAGATACTTAAAAATTGCTTCATGACAAATAATTAGAAGAATTATTACATTATTTACAATACTATTTGACTACACTAAATAATATGGATTTAAAGTAATAACTTAAACAATTAAATGGTAAAATGATGAATGTTTACCTAGATATATTATAATTAGACTTTAAAATCATAATTACAATATATATTATATAAAATGGAAAATAATACACTAAATAATATGGATTTAAAGTAATAACTTAAACAATTAAATGGTAAAATGATGAATGTTTACCTAGACATATTATAATTAGACTTTAAAATCATAATTACAATATATATTATATAAAATGGAAAATAGTTACATTTTTTAAGATTGCGAAATTAGAAAATCCTAGGGGCTAAAATTGGAAGAAATGATAATTTAAAAAATTGGAAGAAATGATAATTTAAGGATCCAATTTAATAGACTTAAAAAAAAAAATAACTATGGGAGCTAGTGGGGCCATGGCCATACATTAGTCAAGCACAATTGCAGACTTACATGTTATGTCACATGAAAATATGCACGGGTGCGGACCTTGTCCTAGCATGCAATCAATAAGATCAAACTAAAAAAGAACACAACTTAACATAATTTAATAAGAGCCCCTCAAAAGATGTTTCACAAAATTCTATGAAACAAAGAGCTAAAACTTAATAACCAACCTGAAGGTGGAAAGGATTTCAATAAGGCATGAAAGCTTTCTTGAGAAAAATGGCTCGCTTAAAGCCTCTACACATGATAGATCAGATGCAATGCCACCTGCAACAGCAAAAACAAGATCCACATCAATCTGACAAATTTGATGTTCAATTTTCATACAAAATTTTGGTTTGAACACCATATGTAAGCTTAAAAGGGGAAAAAAATATACAAATCGCACTTTCTTATTATCCATTAAGAGAGAATCTATGCAAATAGAATTTGAAGTAATAGGGTTAGATATGCTCCAATTTAATAGAAGAAAGACCATGCTAAACTAGAGAGTTCCGGTAAGGAAAAAATAGTGGCATTAATTCTAGCCTATTTTAGCCATTTATATAGTTGTTAAATCAAGATTCACATTGTGAATTGAATAAAATTATAAGATTCAACTTAATTTCTCAAAATCAATTAAAAAATGATATATATATATATATATATATATGTGTGTGTGTGTGTGTGTGTGTGTGTGTGTGTGTGTAATACAAGCAAAATGGACGAAAATATGACATATTTTGACAAATATGGAGTAATCATACAGCCACTTGGAAATGTGCCTGCCTGTAAAGCAATGAATGTGGATGAGTCCCAACATGATCAATTGTCTAAAACATAAATGCATTATAAATTAAATAAACACCATAAGGTATGTCTCATTTACATGTGAATAAAAAAATAGTTATGTGTATTTCATATTATGTCGCCATATGCAAAAGAAGTTGAAAATCTATCATTGTCATTCTTCTACATATGCCCAATATAACTAGAGTTGTTTTATTCTGTTTACTACTTAGGTATGTGAACTTTAACCAAAAAAAAAAAAACTCTCGATTCAAATTACTAATGGAAAAGTTTAAGGAGTCCTTTCATGGAACATTGAAGTTAATGAAATTAATCTCAGTTAAGGGTTTAAGGAGTCCTTCCATGGTAAGGTTGAAGTTAATCAGAGTTTAAAACCTGTTGGATCTTACAAACCTAATTAGAAAGAATCAAACATTCAATAGATTCCTATTGATTCTCCCAATTCATTCTTGATTTGGCTTTGATTCAAGCATATTTGCAATTTAGCTTATAGATTCGAGTTGTTAGTGTGGGGAATTGAACCAAATCAAGCATTGGCATAATTTGGATAATTGTGGCTAGGGGTGGGCAAAAACCGACTGGACCAAATTTCCAAACTGAACCGAACCGAAATTACATATTTGGTTCGGTTATTTGATATTCGGTTTTCGGTTCGGTTTGGGATTTTAGATAATTTCAGTTTTCAGTTTTCAGTTCGGTTTTAGAGGTTGAAAAACTGAACTGACCAAAAAAACCAAAATTATATATTTAAATATATTTTTAATACTTTTAATATTATTTTTATTTTTATTTTATATATTTATACATTGCTTTATAAAAATTATTTTATATATTATATATTTTATACATTATTAATATATATTTAAACATTTTATATTATATTATATATAAAAAGTAAAAACCAAAATTAAAAACCGATTTTCCGACCGAGCCGAACCAAACCGAAATTTATATTCCGGTTTAAGGGTTTATTCGGTTCAGTTCGGTTTCAAAATTTTTATAAATTTCAGTTTTCAGTTTTCAAACCGAACTGAACCAATGCCCACCCCTAACTGTGGCCGTGCAAGTGTAACCCCATGACCCACATAATGCTTTTACTTCTAAATCACATCTCGGATCTCACCAAACACAACAGTTCTTAATGCCATCCCATCCCATCTTAGCACATGTATTAAACTGCTAATTTTTTATCATGATATCCTTTTGTCAATTGCAAAGGCTCAAAAATTGGGACCAAATTGAACTAGAGCACATCTTGATGACTTGGCCATGCAAGTGTAACTCCATGACCCACATAGTTCTTTTACTTCTAAATCACATCTCAGATCTCACTAACCACAACAATTCTTAATGCCATCCCATCCCACATTAGCACATGTATTAGATTGCTAATTTTTTTATCATGAAATCCTTTTGTCACTTGTTAAGGCTCAAAATTGGGACCAAATTGAATAGAGCACATCTTAGTAACAAAAAGTGACCATGTTTTTATTTATCAAACGCATTGAGCCAAGAAAAGAGAGGAGAAATTTGTAGAAAAACAAAAGTCAACATAATCAGGCTACCCTATTATGCATATATAAGCAAACATGCATGCTGACACATAACGATGCCTCTTTACATTTTGATGCAATATTCGAAGCTTCCCATTTTGGTGTGAGTAGCTCAACTATTCCTTATTGCCTTGTGACAATATTATCCTCTTAGTTTGAGCCCTTATTTCATTGGGATAACATTTTTCCTCTTAATTCTCTTTAGGAGTCCAATTTCATAGAGGGTCAGTACTACTTTTGAAATTACTTTACCTTCAAGTTTTAGGAGTAGTTTAGGTAGTTCTATTAACACACATGCCAGCAATGCATTTACAATTAAGAATTTCAGTCAATATAATTTCAGCAATTTTTGCTGTTTATTTTGAGCTGTGATGCAATTCTGATACTAGAAAGTTTGATGCTTTCTTGATAGAGAAATCCTAACTCTTGATTTCTCCATAAACACTAGGCTTGATCTCCTAAACGAAACTTTCCCAGGCTGTCCTACGTCAATTTAGCCCTACAAACTATCTTGTATATCTATCTCACGTAGTCAATAACAGATATTGACAGTCATAATCAGTAGAAGATATTACAGAAATTGAATTTTTAAACATCAAAAATACCCATTGCAGCAAGAGAATTTGCAGCCTGAGATAGATATCTATCGCAAATTGAATCATCACTGATATTTCCTTCTGCTTCTATCAATGCATTCCACTCGGAATGATCACCACTCAAAATAATTCGACAAGCCTTCAAAAAACAGCAGGGAAAACAACAAAAAAATATTAAAATGTACTCACATCATCCATTAAATAACACAGTAAAAAAAAAAAAAAAGAAATTGAGTAACACAAACAAGTGGATGCAAGAAAAGCCCAATCTTCCTACTCATCACTCGGTTTTTAAGCCACTGAAGATAAACAGGGAAGAGAATGCATGTTTATATGGATCAGCATCTCCATTTTGGAAGAGCATTAAGATATTTGCTTCTAAGAATGTTCCATATCACCAGTAAGCACAATGGTGCAAAACATAGAGATGAACAACCTAGGGATGTAACAAGTCAAGCTGCTTGAACTTGACTTGTCAAATATGCAAATTTGACTCAATTTTAGTCGAGTCAAGCTCCAATTCAAGTAACGTGAGCAATAAGTCAAGTTTGAGTATTATAATACATGACTTGAGTAGTTTGCAAGCCTAATTGAGTATTGAAATTTTATATGATTTTAAATATATTTTGAATTATTTATATATAACAATTTACTAATTTGAGTTCAAGATTTTTCGAGTTTATTTGTGCTTAGTTTAAGAAAAATAAATAAACTATTTTTTTATGATAATTAAGTCGAATCTTTTTAATGATAATTGAGTCGAGTAGAATCAAACTCGAGTTTCAAGTATCCATTCAAGTTGAGCTTGGGCTCAAAAATAAAAACTGGATCGAGCTTGAGATCAACACTATGTTGACTCGACTCGCCTCATTATACCCCACCCCTAATTCACATATAAATCAAAACAACTGTTGGCCCCCAGTGTAGTTAAAGGCGCTCAAGGTGCTAAGGCAAGGATAAGAGTTAGCGATTCTAAACCACCAAGGCAAGGCGTGATTAGTGAGGCACATGATTATTGCGTTTAGGCAAGCACTTTCTAGGAGGCGAGAGACGCATAAGGCATGCACCTATTAAAATAAGTCCCAGAAGTTATTTATTTCACTTGAGAAACTGATATTGTTATAAGATAAGTCTTTATACTTTCCAAGGTACATGCTTTGAAAATTCTTACACGTCTTCTAGACTTCTTTTTTAACTTAAATACTCAAAGAAATTAGACTTCTAGAGCAATTAGCAGTTTATTAACTTCCTGCACCACTAGAGACAAGGTAGTATTGTTTCTCTACACGCTTTCTTCAAAACTTTGTTAAGAGTGTTTCCCCTCCATGTCTTGCCTTTTATTATTTTTTTTACCGTTCTTTAATTATTTCTTTTTCTTTAATTTTACTCCCACTGATTTTTAGTTTATTTCTCTTCCATTTATTTTAATCCTTCCATGAATTCACAGTTGTTTAAGTCCCTTATAGCTCTACTCTCTCCCTCATTTCCCAGTCTGTTTATATATTGCAGAATTTATGTTGTACTTCTTTTTCCCCTCTTTTATTTTTGACTCTTCTTCTATTGTATATATATGTCATTTTTTATCTTCTCAATTCAAACAATAAAAAATGATAACAATATTTTTTTTATTCTAAACAATATGCTTATTTGTTTATATATGTATTGTATTAATGTTTTAGCAGTTTTAACATATTGGATTCTCTTAGAAATTTGCACCTTACTTTGCTCTGCACCTTAGGCGACGGAAGTATCTATCACCTTGAGTGTGCCTCTCACTTTTGACTACCTTTGTTGGCCCAGAAGTATAGTGCTCCATCAAATGTTCACAACAAAATAGAAGTTCAAAAAAGGGCAAGTGCCATATTAAGACCTTTCCTAGTCATTTCCAACAACACAAATAACAATTTGTAGAAGAACTGTAAAAGCGAAGACCATGATATTCATTACACTATCCACTGAGCATCACTCTAGTTTCATCCTTGGATTATTTACCAGCCTTCCAGCGATAAAATCAAGGAATGGACCCAATACTTCATTGACACCATGTAGGCAAGCTCCTGATATTTTCCATTCAGTAATTGAAGTTACAATTCTCAAATTAGACCTAATTCTTACAAATCAAAATCTTAATATACCTGCTGTCCCACTTTCACTGTTTTGCCTAACAGAAAATTATGTATGCATATCACTAATCATAAAGATAAGGTTACTATTTGGTGGCCCAATAAAAGTATAAAACACAAGGGCAGAAAAAGGCAAAACACCAAGGGGACGCATGGATAAGGAGAAAAATTATTTATATTAATATTAGAATATCCTCCTTTCAATTTTCATATATCGAGTACAATTGAAACTAATTTGTGAGATTTAGTGCACTATTAATCATTTTTAAAAGTTTGGGTACAATTCAAACTTTGTGCAAAGGTTTGGATTTTTCTGCCTTTTTTTTTTCTTTCGTCATTAGACCCTTCCTGGTTCTACAATAAGAAATCAGCATGTCCGCTTTAGCTTTTCATATCTTGTTCACTCCTTTTAAATAAAATTATCTGTTACCTAGTTTAAGGTTAGTGCTACATCTGACTGAGGAAACGTGACAAATTAGCCTTTCATAAAGGCTAATCTCACTAACTTACTGCTGATTTTCCTAGAAGCTCAGTGTGTAGACACCATATTTGGCATGATTTATAAATCCATTACTCCCTAAAATAAGCTTCAGTTATACAACCCCACTCTTCCCCACATGCTAAATCTCACGAAAAATTCTTCTGTTGTGTGAGCATATGCACATGTAAACATCCATGGTATCTCATTAAATGGAAAAAAAAAAATCGAAGTTTTTGGCTGTTTACTAAATATTTTGAATTATTGGGTGTGAGCAACTATTTGAAATAGAGTCTCCAATAACTATGCCTAAAATTGACAACCATTATTGCAGATACCACAACACATCTCAGTAATCTCACAAGTAAGAAATTTATATTGGTAAAGAAAGTACTATGGGCTAAAGACAACAAATAGATAACAGAAGGCTTGACCAGATGCTGCAAGAACTTACTTGTAATGCTCCCCAAAGGCCAAGATTTTCCAAACAAAATACCACATTGTCGTGCATTCTATTGAGCACCTTTTTGGTACTTTTAAGACCCCTAAGACTTTGACAATCATCTGCCTTCTTGTGAAGTTCTGATATGCACTGTCCTTATCACGCCAACTAGCAAGTAAACCAAGTTGAATGGAAACAAAATTATGATAAAACCCAGATGATAACAACATACCATGTGTTTTATCTCCCCCAGTGTAATCATATAGGAACCAGGCATTCCATTTGCAACAGGAACATATAGATATATTTTAACTACTGGAGATGATACAAAACTTTCCAATTCTTCACTGTCTTCAACTGAGTAAACCTGAAAAATGGGAGAAAAGAATATTAGAGATCAGCTATTCATAGTGATGCTGTGGAACAACAAGATCATGTAAGGCCAAACCATGATATATACCCTTAGCACAAAAAAGGCACTTGTATTTTACTTTCTTAATTCATTCACAATCTTAGCACAGAGTTTTGAAGGTATTTCACTAACAGGATCTCATCTAAAGAGATTCAACACTGAACTCCACTTTCACAATGGTTAGAAAAGCAGATTTCATGCAAATTCTAACAACCTTCAGCACATTCATCTCGCTTCTCCACATTCACTATAAGCTTTTCAAAGTAACAAACTTATCTAATAGCTCAGGTATTAGAAAAATTTAGAACCTTAGAAAAAAAAGTCAGAACACTAAGCATGCTTAACTAGGGACGTAAAAATGGGATTTCTTCTCGCATTGCCTCTAAGAAGCATAATCTGGATCCTGGATGATAATTAGAGAAGATCGTAATTATTCACTGGGGGAATGAAAACTACTCCAAAACGTCACAAGCATAGGATAAGCAGAATATTTTGTGTCCGCAACTGTGCAAGTGTGAGAGACAGAGAAAGCATGAGCCATTTGATATTGTTCACATTTCTCCAGATTGAATCTTTAACATAGCCTCAGAAAGTAAAATTCTTCTATATTCAAGATCCTCCTCTTCAGCCACAGTTGTATATGATAAAAAGGGCCGTGATTATAAATGTACATAATAAGACGGCAAAAAATGTTACTGAAATATAAGCAAATAGTTTGCAGCACAATATTTTGGCGAATAAAAGGTCTTTGTTAACATTACCACACCAATGAGACATGCGTTGGAAAATATAATCCCACTTGGGAAAAATATAAGAATCTAAAGTGGAATATATGTGGAGTAGATTGGGTCTTAGCACAAGCCAATTGGTTTTGTGCACTATAAGGTTCCAACTCCACTTATATGGGCATTGATATCATTTGGCCCAACACTCTTAAGGCCCATGGATTTTCTACATCGAATCAAAGCTGAAGTGGCTCAATGGTCGGAAAATCCTGGGCTCATATTTAAAGACCTGGAGGAGAAGTGTTGGAAAATATAATCCCACATGGGAAAAGTACAAAAATATAAAGTAGAATATATGTGGAGTATATTAGACCTTAGCACAAGCCAATTGGTTTTGTGCAATATTAAGTTTCAACCCCACTTATATAGCCATTGATATCTGTTACAGACTGTAAATAGCATGTAATTAGGAAGTAATTGTAGAGCCTAATCATAGGGATCCTAATTAGTATACCTTCCTAACTTAGAACCTATACTGTGTATATATATGTAGCAGATTCCTCAATGATAAATATAAAAAAATCATCTCAGTTTACATGGTATCAAAGCCTCTTCTGGTCCATATCAGCTTCTGTTTCTGTCTCTGAGGTTTCTGCCTCTATTTCTCTGTTTATACACAGTGGGGTTGGAAAATTTTTGGGTCACTTGTTTAGGGCAGGTTCTGGTTCTCACTGCCGGCATAAAGGAAGCACCACTCGCTGATTAGCCTATTGACAAAGTCCAGTGATTGGAATCCAAGCACGTGAGCCACACGAGCCTCAACACGAATCTGCCGTCGTTCCATGCGCCGGCACGTGAAGGCCCGTCAGTCCCCGAAAAATTTTTCGGTCTTCAGTTTCCTGCGTGCCTTGTCCTGTATAACACTCCTTTGTACCTAGTTGGGGCAGCATCCATTTGGGTGTGGGTTTCCCTTTTGTGACAGTTTCAGGTGTTTGGTTATTATATTTGGTTTTTTGTTTTCCATTGTGTACTTGGTATTATGGCAGATAAAAAATCAGTAATTATGTCTAATGTTGTTCCTGTGATGTCAAAAATCACAGAACATAAGCTTAATGGCTCCAATTATCTGAATTGGAGTAAAACGGTTCGACTTTATTTGCGAAGTATTGACAAGGATAATCATATGACTAATGATCCCCCTAAGGAAGATGATTCTAGGCAGACATGGCTAAGGGAGGATGCTCGATTATTTTTGCAGATCTGGAATTTCATTAAAAGTGAGGTAATTGATTTGATTAATCATTGTGAATTCGTTAAAGAATTGTTGGAATATCTGGATTTTTGGTTTTCTAGGAAAGGAAATATTTCCGGCATTTATGAGGTCTGCAAAACTTTCTATCATGCAGAAAAACAAGATAAGTCTCTTACAAGTTATTTTATGGATTTTAAGAAAACTTATGAAGAACTCAGTTAACTTACAGCTGCAAATATTCTGATTTAGTTTGTTTATTTTGTTCCCTTATTTAGGTAGAAACAGTGCATTATTTTGTTTCCTTGTTTAGGTAGGAATTAGTGCATTAAAATTAGGGAAATAGCTGTATAGGGAAATAATTGTCTTTCCTAGAATAGATTGTATCTATATGTATAAATACTACCTTTGGAATGAATGAAAAGAATCAATTCAGCCAAATATCTCTCTGAATTTCTAATTTGGTATCAGAGCACAGAAAATTTCTGCTGCTGTCTTTCTTTTCCCTTGGCTGAATCTCTAGCTGCACCTTTATTTCTATCCCTTCCATCATGGCTGAGAAAACAGAGGATATTTCTGACACCAAGAAGCCTTCCATGGTGACCATTCATGAGACTTCCATTCCAACAATTTCAGTAAAGTTGGATGCCACAAACTATAGAGTTTGGTCTAAAATTATGGAGATGCATATTGCTGGCAGGAGAAAGAAGGGATATATCACTGGAAGGAAGGCTGCACCTGCAGAAAACGACCCAAGCTATGACGAATGGGAGGCTGAAGACACGCTGGTAAAGTCTTGGCTCATTAATTCCATGACCGAGAAGCTGATGGCACATTTTGTGCAGTACGGAACAGCAAAAGAAGTATGGGGTGCAGTCAGAAAAAGCTACCTTGATGTCGCAGGTTCTTCTCAAGTATACGAATTGATAAAGAAATCATTTCAATTAAAGCAGGGAGGTCGTTCTCTGGCAGATTATTACAATGAATTGAACTCCATATTCTTGGAACTTGATTATTGCAGGCCCAATGATATGGGATGCTCAGCTGACATTGAAAAATTGAGGAAACGTACTGGTGAGGATCGTGTCTATATATTTCCTACAGGTCTTGATCACAATCTAGATCAAGTAAGTGCTCGGGCCTTGGCTACTTCTCCCATACCAAGTCTTGAGGAAGCATATTCACAAGTCCACCGTGAGGCACAAAGGCAGGCCACTATGGGCTTAGAAGGTCAGTTTGAAGCTTCGGCAATGGCTGTCAAGAAGAACAACTCAAAGCCAACACTTCATTGCACTCATTGCAATAGCACCAAGCATACAGTAGATGTTTGTTGGAAGAAGCATGGCTATCCGGAGTGGTTCAAATTAAAACAAGCTGAAAAGAAGAACAAGAAATCAGCACAGGTTGCTCATAGTGACGCTCCATCTACTACTGCCTTTGCTTCTCAAGTTTCTAGGGTATCTCCTCAAGAGGGTAATTCTGGTTCAGTTTTTGTTTCTTCGAATGATTGGATCATTGATTCAGGGACCACTGATCATATGACTATTAACTCTTCTTTACTTGACACTGTAATGCCTTCTAATGTTAAGTCAGTTCAGGTTGCTAATGGGGATCCTATGACTGTTTCTGGGGCTAGAAACATCTCTTTTTCCCCGACACTCTCAATGTCCTCTGTGTTACTTGCACCTAGTCTCTCTAATAATCTCCTTTCTATCAGCAAAATCACTAAACATCTAAATTGTTCTGTAATCTTTGATTATACTCATTGTATATTTCAGGACAATCTTACGAAAATGACGATTGGCATTGGTCAAGAGAGAGGAGGTCTCTACTACTTGGAGGACGCAAGGGAGATGAAAACTAAATCTAATCGTGCTTTTCAAGGTTAGGCCATCCATCCTTTCCTTATCTAGAACGTTTATTTCCTAAGTTGTTTCAAAATATTCCAGTTCTAGTTTGCAGTGTGAACAATGCATTTATGCTAAAAGTCATCGTGTACCCTTTAAAATAAGTCTCAATAAAAGTCAAATTCCTTTTACCCGAATTTTTACAGATGTTTGGGGTCCTTTCTCTACTCCCTCTACTATGGGTCATAGATATTTTGTGTCTTTTATTGATGATTGTACTCGTGTGAGTTGGGTTTACATGATGAAAACTAAAGATGAAGTAATAAGAATTATTCCTCATTTTTCAAAAATGATTGTCACACAGTTTAACACACCAATTAAGGTTTTTCATTCTGACAATGGTTGTGAGTTTGTTAATCAAATCCTTGCTGAATTTTTCAAAGAAAATGGCATCCTTCACCAAACAACTTGCTCATATACACCCCAACAAAATGGCATTGCTGAACGTAAAAATCGTCACATCCTTGAAGTGGCACGTGCTTTGTGTTTTACTATGCGTGTTCCAAAAATATTTTGGGCTGATGCTATGATGACTACTGTTTTTCTCATCAACCGTATGTCTGCTCGTGTCATTAACTACCAAACTCCTTTACGTATGCTATCTCAATTTCACTCTATTCCTTCTGCCTTGAATCTTTGCCCTAAAGTTTTTGGTTGTGTCTGTTATGTTCATGTCCACTCAAACCAAAGAAATAAATTTGATCCTCATGCTCTTAAATGCATTTTTTTGGGCTATTCTACCTCTCAAAAAGGTTATAAATGCTACCACCCTCCTACAAGAAAATATTATGTTTCTATGGATATTCAATTCTGTGAGAGTCAGTCTTATTTTTCTGAGGATGTGTCTCTAGTTCCCCTTCAAGGTGAAATTTGTAATACAGAGGAGGAAAAGTTGTGGCTCGAGGAAAAGAGGCTTTGGATGTCAGGAGGTCAAGGGGAGGACTTGGCTAAGGCTCAAGATTTTTTGAATAATTCTGAATCTTTAGAGAGACAAGGAGTGGAGAGACAGGATGATTTATTTTTCAGGAAACAGTATAAGAGAAGAAATAAGCATGTTGATGTTATGTTTTCTCAAAATTCCAGTACTCCTCTCAATGATACTAGTATGCCATCGGATGACTCTTCTGAGACCAATCTTAAGGTATGTTCTTCTTCACCCCCTTTGATCTCTGAAATTCCTATCTTAAATCCCCAAGATGAAAATCAAGTTAGGCGATATCCTCTTCGTGAACGAAAAGCACCTAATAGGTTTGGTTTCTCAAATTCATCCTCTAATATTGTCCATCCTATCACTGATTTTGTGTCATATCATCGTCTATCAAAGTCTAAACTTGCATTTGCCCTTCAGTTATCCTCTATATCTATTCCTAGTCATTTTCATGAAGCCCTTGAAGATCCTAAATGGAAATCAGCTATGATAGAAGAAATGAAAGCTCTCCAGAAAAATTCTACTTGGGAGATGGTCAAGCATCCTGAAGATAAGAAGACAGTAGGATGCAAGTGGGTGTTTTCTGTAAAATACAAACCTGATGGAACTATTGACAGATATAAAGCTAGACTAGTAGCCAAAGGATACACCCAGACTTATGGAATCGACTATCAAGAGACCTTTGCTCCTGTGGCAAAAATGAATACTGTCTGAGTTATATTATCTCTTGCAGTCAATTTAGATTGGCCATTGAGGCAATTTGATGTGAAGAATGCTTTTCTACATGGTGATCTTTTGGAAGAGGTATATATGGATTTCCCTCCAGGGTTTACATCAAAAGGAGGCGAAGTATGCAAGTTGAAGAAGGCACTGTATGGATTGAAACAATCTCCAAGAGCATGGTTTGGCAGATTGAGCAACTCTATGAAAGAGTATGGTTTTAAGCAAGCTATGGCAAATCACACTCTATTTTATAAGAGGGATGGGGATGACATTACCTTGCTTATTGTTTATGTTGATGACATGATAGTCACAGGTAATAACCTCAATAAAATAGATGAGCTTTGAAACTACTTGTCTAAAGAATTTGAAATGAAAGACTTGGGAACTCTAAAATATTTCTTAGGCATCGAAGTATCTCGATCTAAACATGGTCTCTTCCTCTCACAACGCAAGTATGTGTTAGATCTTCTAGATGAAACTGGGAACTCAGCTTGTCAACCTGTTGATACACCTATTGAGATGAATCATGGCTTAAGTATCTATCCAGATCAGACTCCAACAAACAAACAAAGATATCAGAGACTGGTGGGGAAATTGATTTATCTTACTCACACTAGACCTGATTTGTCTTATGCAGTTAGTGTTGTGAGCCAATTCATGCACAACCCGAGTGATCGACATATGGGCAGAGTGAATCGTATTTTAGCTTATCTTAAGTCTTCTCCAGGCAAAGGTATTATGTTCACCAAACATGGTCATCTAGATATTGTGGGATATACAGATTCTGATTTTGCCGGATCTAAATTGGATAGAAAATCTACATCAGGTTATGTATCATTTGTTGGGGGCAATCTAGTGTCATGGAGAAGCAAGAAGCAAAATGTAGTATCATTGTCTAGTGCAGAAGCTGAATATCGTGCCCTTCATCATGCAACCACAGAACTCTCCTGGTTAAAAATACTTCTTAGTGAGCTCAGGTTTGGTCTAGAACAGCCTATGACCCTCTTCTGTGATAACACAGCAGCCATTAAAATTGCAAATAACCCAGTGCAGCATGATCGAACTAAACATATTGAGCTAAACAGAAACTACATCAAAGATAATTTAGACACTAGGAAGATAGAAATCCCTTATATCAAAAGGGCGAATCAATTAGCTGATGTGATGATTCATGCGGTACCTAGTGGGCCATTCTACATGGCGTTATCCAAGTTGGGCATGTGTGATATCTATGCACCAACTTGAGGGAGAGAGTTAACTTACAGCTGTAAATATTCTGATTTAGTTTGTTTATTTTGTTCCCTTATTTAGGTAGAATCAGTGCATTATTTTGTTTCCTTGTTTAGGTAGGAATTAGTGCATTAAAATTAGGGAAATAGCTGTATAGGGAAATAATTGTCTTTCCTAGAATAGATTGTATCTATATGTATAAATACTACCTTTGGAATAAATGAAAAGAATCAATTCAGCCAAATATCTCTCTGAATTTCTAATTAACTCAATATGTTGTCATTTAGTCCTGATGTGAAAGTTCAACAAAGCCAGGGAACAGATGATTGTCATGAGTTTTCTAACTGGTCTCCCTTCTGAATTTGAGACTACTAAATCCCATATTCTTTCTAGTTTTGAGATCTCATCCTTCCAAGATTTGTTTGGTAGGGTACTTCGCATAGAAAATTCTCCACTGATTCAGTTCAGTAGTGCCCTTGTCAGTAGAAACAATGATTATGAATTTGGGCAGTCACATTACAAGAATAATAACAAAGGAGGGGGATCACATGCATTTGAGAACCGAGCTCAAGATTCAGGAGGAATTGTGTGTCATTATTGCCATAAGCCTGGACATATGAAGCGGGATTGTAGAAAACTTCATAACCGAACACAGAAAACTCATTTGACCCATATTGCATCCTCTACTGAAACATCTGAAAAAACAATTCTTATCTCTGCAGATGAATATGCCAAGTTCTCTCAATACCAAGAATCACTAAAGTCTTCATCTACTCCAATAACTGCTATTGCTGATTCAGGTAAACCAAATACATGTCTTCTTTCCTCTTCCTCGAGATGGGTCATTGATTCTGGTTACACAGATCATATGACAGGTAATCCTAGTCTCCTTTCCAGCTTTCAATCACATACATCTCCTTCTAAGGTTACTTTAGCTGATGGTTCAACTTCCTCGATCCTTGGTTCTGGCACTATCCATCCAACTCCATTATGTACTTTGAATTTTGTATTAAGTCTACCAGGATTTGCATTCAATTTACTATCTGTGAGCAAACTTACTTGTGCCCTAAATTGTTTTATCTCATTTTTTCTAATTATTGCTTGTTTTAGGATCTTATGACGAAGAGGATTATTGGTAAAGGATATGAGTCTGGAAGTCTCTACATCCTTGACACTCAAATACCTAAATCCATTGCTTGTTCTGGAGTAACAACCCCTTTCGAAGCACATTGTCGGTTAGGCCATCCCTCTCTTCCTTTGCTAAAAAAACTTTGTCCACAATTTAGTATGTCTTCATTAGATTGAGTAGTGTCAATTTTCTAAACACCATCGTGTGAGTTCTAGTCCTAGGGTCAATAAAAGAGCAAGTTCTCCTTTTGAATTAGTTCATTATGATGTTTGGGGTCCTTGCCCGGTACTGTCTAAAACTAGATTTAAGTACTTTGTTACTTTTGTTGATGATTACTCTCGTGTGACTTGGTTATATTTAATGAAAAGTCGTTTTGAGTTGTTTTCTTATTTTTGTGCTTTTTGTGCTGAAATTAAAACTCAATTCAATGTTTCTGTTCATCCATTACAAAGTGATAATGCCAAAGAGTATTTGTTAGCATCTTTTCAAAATTACATGATTCAAAATGGCATTCTTCACCAAACCTCGTGTTGATACTCCATCCCAGAACGGAGTAGCAGAACGGAAGAATAGACATCTTCTTGAGACAGCAAGGGCGTTATTATTCCAAATGAATGTTGCTAAAACTTTCTAGGCTGATACAGTTTCAATGGCATGTTTTCTCATTAACCGCATGCCTTCATCTATTCTTCGTGGTAATACCCCGTACAGTATTCTTTTTCCAAATAAGTCATTATTTTCTATTGAACCTAGGATATTTGGTAGTACTTGTTTTGTTCGGCATGTTCGTCCACACATTACTAAATTAGATCCCAAGTCTTTGAAATGCATATTCCTTGGTTATTATCGTCTTCAAAAAGGATATAGATGCTATTGTCCTAGTCTTAATAGGTATCTTGTTTCAGCTGATGTTACTTCTGGAAGACAAACCATATTTTCCCTCTTATACTCCAGAATGTCAAGGGGAGGATGATGATTTGTTAGTTTATAGCATCACATATTCTGAACCAGCTCCTATCCAGCCTCTATCTGAATCGACTTTTGATTCAGCCCCCATCAAACCTCCCATTCGTCAAGTCTACTCTAGATGTCAGAACCTTCCTCATTCATGTCCTGCACCCGCTCCTCCGTCATCATATCCGATTTCAAGTAAAGATCTTCCCATTGCTATACGCAAAGGTAAATGTAAGTGTACTTATCCTGTTTCTTCTTTTGTCTCTTATCACCACTTATCATCTTTTTCTTGTTCTTTTATTGCATCTCTTGATTCTATTTCTATTCATAAAACTGTTCATGAAGCCATATCCCATCATGAATGGCGTAATGCAATGATAGAGGAAATGAATGCCTTAGGTGAGAATGGTACTTGGACCTTGGTTGATTTACCTGCAGGGAAACAAGCAATTGGATGTAAATGAGTGTTCACGGTTAAGGTAAATCCTGATGGATCTGTAGCTCGCTTGAAAGCCTGTCTTGTTGCTAAGGGATATGCTCAAACTTATGGAGTGGATTATTCTGACACTTTTTCACCTGTTGCTAAGTTGACATCTGTCAGATTATTTATTTCAATGGCAGCTAGTCATAACTAGCCTCTGCATCAATTAGATATCAAGAATGCGTTTCTTTATGATGATCTCCATGAAGAAGTCTATATGGAGCAACCTCCTGGATTTGTTGCTCAGGGGGAGTATAGGAAAGTTTGTCATATTCGCAAATCACTGTATGGTTTTAAGCAGAATCCTCAGGCTTGGTTTGGAAAATTTAGCCATGCAATTGAAAAGTTTGGAATGGTGAAAAGTAAGTCTGACCACTCAATCTTTTTACAAACAATCTGGAGCTAGTATCATTCTTTTGGTTGTGTATGTTGATGACATTGTCATTACTGAGAGTGATACTACTAGAATCTCATCTCTTAAGTCCTTTCTTCACACTCAATTTCACACAAAGGATGTAGGGACGTTGAAGTATTTCTTGGGTGTTGAAGTCACAAGGAGTAAGAAAGGTATCTTTCTATCTCAAAGGAAATATGTGCTTGACTTATTAACTGAGACAGGAAAATTAGGGGCAACGCCATATAGTGCTCTGATGATTCCTAATATGCAGCTTAGAAAAGATGGTGAGCTATTTGAAGATCCTAAGAAATACAGAAAATTGGTTGGAAAGCTGAATTATCTTACAGTAACTCGTCCAGATATTGCATACTCTGTATGTGTTGTAAGTCAGTTTATGTCATCTCCAACCATTCATCATTGGGCAGCTCTAGAACAAATTTTGTGTTATTTGAAAGGAGCACCTGGTCGTGGTATCTTGTATGCAAATCATGGACATAGTAATATTGAATGTTTTTCAGATGCAAACTGGGCAGGTTCTAAGGTAGATAGAAGATCTACATCAGGTAATTGTGTCTTTGTTGGAGGGAATTTGGTCTCTTGGAAGAGTAAGAAGTAAAAAGTTGTTTCACGATCGAGCGCAGAATCAGAAATAGAGCTATGGCACGATCTCTATGTGAAATAATGTGGATATATCAGCTCTTGAATGAAGTAGGCCTTAAGACTTCGGTTCCAACAAAATTGTGGTGTGATAATCAAGCTGCTCTTAATATTGCATCGAATCCTGTTTTTCATGAATGAACTAAGCACATTGAAGTCCACTGTCATTTCGTACGTGAAAAAATACAGCTAGATTTTATTTCTACAGGATATGTGAAGATTGGAGAACAGTTGAGGGACATCTTCACAAAAGCTCTAAATGGGGTTCGAGTTGATTATCTTTGTAACAAGCTTAGGCATGATTAACATCTATGCTCCAGTTTGAGGGGGAGTGTTATAGACTGTAAATAGCATGTAATTAGGAAGTAACTATAGAGCTTAATTAGGAACTAATTATAGAGCTTAATCATAGGAATCCTAATTAGTATACCTTCCTAACTTAGAACCTATACTGTGTATATATATGTAGCAACTTCCTCAATGATAAATATAAGAAAATCATCTCAGTTTACAATATCATTTGGCCCAACACTCTTAAGGCCCATGGATTTTCTACAACATGCACACACACTACCATAGCAGTCCAAGGCACAAATATTTACTGCATGCTAGGTGCTAATATTTTTTATGAGACCACAAGTATTAAGCTCAGAACAAATAGAAATAGTTGATACTTTTTGATGCAGTTAAGGAAAAAGAAGATAAAATTTAAGAATTATTTTTGTTTAATTTTTAAATTAGGAATTTTATTTAGTTTCCTAAGTAAGTTTATTTTAGATTTCTTTAAATTAGGAATTTTATTTAGTTTTTCTAGTTCAATTTATTTTAGTTTTCTTTTCCATCTTTATTTAGGATTCTTAATAAGTCTTTTATTTTGGTTAGGATTACTTCTTTTCAGTCTAGGATTAGGATTCTATCCTAAGTAGTATAAGTAGGGCTGTTATCATACAATATTGTATTATTCTTATTATTATTTCAATTCAGAATTTTAATAGAGGTTTTCTTTAAACCCTAAATATCTTGTTCCATCACAATCACTATCTAATCTTAGCCCTAATTGTTAAGATCTAATTGCCCTAAACCTTTCTCCTGCATCAAGTGGTATCAGAGCTTGAAACCTAGAATTTTTTTTCAAACCTGAAATCCTTTTTCAAACCTGAAAATTTTCAATGGTTGGCCGAGTTAGAGGACAAGGTAAAGGCAATCAGCCCCAACAAACAGAGTTGGCAAAGATGTGAAGAATGATTGAGGATTTGACCCGGGATGTACAAGCCTGGCAGCGTCAGGAACCTATGGAAGCCCTAATGGAGAATCCGGAAGGCGACTACAAACAAGTTGAGATTCCAGAAAATCTTGAGGTTGAAGAAGAAATTGAGGACAACCCTTTTCATGAAGCTGGATCTGCAAACCTAGCGGCACGAGGTGGGTTGGAAGGCCGGTTATCACACGCTCTTGATTTGAATGGTGGAGAAATCAAAATTGATATTTTTTATTTTCATGAAAAATTACATGCAGATGATTATTTGGAGAATCATTAGAACCAATTTTTCATGACTCTAATGAGGAAATAGAGCAACTTAACGTTCATCCAGCATATGGTGAGTCTTTGGTGGTGCAAAGAGTGATGAAAACAACAATCAATGAGGAAGAGGGTTTTACAAACAGCAAAACCAGCAAAAACAATGAGTACTTATCTGCTGAAATATGTGAAACTGAAAGTAGGGGAAAGAGTTTCATATATGCTTTAATTAGCCAACCATCAAGAAGTGAACAGATTAGGGAATCATTTCAATATTCCACTGAAATTCAGCAGCTATTCAAGGAATTCAAGGAGTTGGTTAATGATGATTTACCAAACAATTTACCACTTCTATGGAGTATTGAACATGCCATTGATTTTGTATTTCAATTGTTGATTCTTCAGCACTACAAAACTCGAGGACGAGTTTTTTCCAAGAAGGGGAGAATGATGCAGTTAAGGAAAAAGAAGATAAAATTTAGGAATTATTTTTGTTTAATTTTTAAATTAGGAATTTGATTTAGTTTTCCTAGGTAAGTTTATTTTAGATTTCTTTAAATTAGGAATTTAATTTAGTTTTTCTGGTTCAATTTATTTTAGTTTTCTTTTCCATTTTTATTTAGGATTCTTAATAAGTCTTTTATTTTGGTTAGGATTACTTCTTTTCAGTCTAGGATTAGGATTCTATCCCAAGTAGTATAAGTAGGGCTGTTATCATACAATATTGTATTATTCTTATTGTTATTTCAATTCAGAATTTTAATAGAGGTTTTCTTTAAACCCTAAATATCTTGTTCCAACCACAATCACTATCTAATCTTAGCCCTAATTGTTGAGATCTAATTGCCCTAAACCTTTCTCCTGCATCACTTTTTCAACTGGCCAAGCCTGTTTTAACTCTGCACAGGTCATTTTGCACCTTCATAAGCTATAGCTGGCCCTCATTTAGGGGAGGTAAAATATTAGATAAACCATGCAGCAATCTTTTAGGCTAACGAACCATGACAACTGATGGACTAAAGGTCAACCTGAGACCCAAACATTTGCAATGACATGCAATTAAGTGTAGATTAAAGAGAATATATTTAAAACGGGTTACAAACAAAGCCGAATTCCATTCGGCACACCTCAACAAGGAAAAACACATGGAACAGAGCAACTATATTAACATGGGTAGTTCTATTGGTACATTGCTCTCTATAAGTAATGAGGACCATTTTTTGAAGCCAGAGTTTACCTTATAAGGAATATGACCAATAAACAATAGGTTTTTTACAATGACTTGAGCGAAGGAAAAGAAAGAACAAGCAAGCATAAACCCAGCAAATATCTCAAATTGGCATTTTCACAGCCTACCTTAGCATCAAGTAAATCTTCCAGACTGTTGATGCTTTTGGGTAAATTTTCTTGATTTTAAGCACCTGAAAGATAGCATGTACCAAAGAAAATTAAAAATATAAAAACAAAGGTGGCTGTGAACGTTAGAAACCTAAATCACACAAGAACAGTTTGTTAGTGATGAATTGGATTAAAAGACTCAAATTTTGGCAGAGCTAGTTGGTTTTTTTCTTTCTTTGTTTTGTTCAACAAATCATGCAAACACAAGGATCAAGAGCAAGCATAGACATAAATCAAAAAGACAATTTAAATGCATTATTATCACACAAGGGATTGTCACAAAAGCGAAAAACCTAATAATCATGTAAACAGTATCAAGAAAAATTCTAGGCTGAAGAGACGGATGGATTTGAAATAACAAGATTCATTTTATGCACATGTTGACTGGGGATCCAAATTCACCTCGGAACAAAAGGTCAAAACTCAAAATGCTGTAATCTTGAGGATCTTGAGACTGATCACTAGAAGTACAAAATAATAATGAAAATTGCTTTTTTTTTTTTTTTTTTTTTTTGTGAAACTTTCAAAATATAATATTTAATAATCCTTAAAGGCTGGAAAGGCACGCAAAAGGATGTGGCGATTATTATTATCGATACAGTTGCACTAACAACCTGAACCTGTCTCAATTTTCTGTAAAAATTACACAAATAATTTAAGGGGCTTGGACATGTATGAGTTCTCTAATTCTCAAGTGTTACAGAATCTTCCATTCTCTTTCCAGTTTCCTTTTCCTTTAAATTATATTTTTAAGTCATTCAAACAAATAAATCACACAAATTTCACTTAACTCTTCAGTTTTAAATTAATATTAAAGAGAGGAAAAAAATCAAGTGCCAACAGCTTGGTAAAAGAAGAAATAAAAAGGCATAATGTTTCCCATAAACTTATAAGAACTACAAATATAGCAGAATGTACAAGTAACAAAGAAACTTGCTTCCACAATTTGTTTTACTTTCCCATGTCAAAACACTCCCATTATTAGTAATGCTAATACTGCAGATAAGTTTCACATAATAGTGGTACAAGAAACTATTATAACTACAATTAAGGAACAATAATACCACTTAGTATGAGAAAGAACTCAATTATAACAAAAAATCTAGAATTGTATTACCTTCACCAACAACTGGAGATGCAGTCATGCCAAATATACGGGGAAGTTTTCCACCATTAGTTTTGTAGAAGACCTACAGAATTGTTGAGATAATAAATTAGACCAACTAAAAGGAAGGATGCCATAACTCGCCTGTGCTTTTATGGTATATGTGCGCTAGTATAATCACAAAATTCTTGTAGCTCTTTACTTTCATGATTTGTGCATAAGGATGGTTGCTTTTGACTTGAGCATGGTGACACTCATCAACTATCAACAGAGAAATTAACTCCATCTTGATGAAGCTGTGACTTAAGGTATGAAGAAGTATCTGAGGGGTCATGACAAGAACCTGCACAAAACATTCAACACCACATTATCATTCAAAAGTGACTACTACCAACAAAAGAAAAGCTTGTTTAGCTGCAGATAACACTTCACTTTTTTTTTTTTTTTTTTTTTTTAATTTTCTTTCTATTTTAGTTTTCATTCCATTATAATACAAGAGCACATCCATATTTCTCTGATCTTCTGTTTCATTTTATTGCCCAAATTAGATTGTATTTCGTGCAAGATTAATAAAATGGAGATGAAATGTTAAATGAGTATGAATAATAATGACAGTTTTTTAAACATAGTGATGCTGGCAGTGATCATAGAGAAGGCACCAATGATGAGCATGGTTGAAGCAGCAGCAACAGTGACAGTGATGCTGGTGACGTTGCAGTAGCAATAATGGTGACATATGGGTGGTGTCAATGATAGCTATAGTGGATGGTGCTTATGTTGCTGATAGCGATGGTCCTTGTGGTGGTGGTGGTAATGGTAGGGTTAACATCAGTAGCATGGGTATTGTGATGTGGAAGCGATGAGGTGTTGTCAGAGACAGTAATGCTGCTACAAGTGGCAGAGGTGTTGAGGCAGTAAGACTGGATTTGAGTGGCAGTTTTGGGGTGTGGGTGGTCTGTCAGTTGGATAATGACAGTGTGGTTCTATATTCAGATGTGATTTTCAAAGAAAACAACAAGAGGTTCATAGGGAAAATAGCAAAATATATGTTTTGGCTGTTTTCCAACAACAATATATTAGAAATTGGAGAAAAGGGTTTTTTTTTTTTTTTCAATTTTCTATTTGACATATTATAAAAACCAAACAATAAAACTCCAGTTTTTTTTTTTTTTTTGGGTAAAAAATCTTTCAAAAAACAACCAATTCCCACAACTACATCACAAAATTCATCGTAAAGCAAAGTGAAAATTTAATCACTTGTAAAGTAACTTAGTCACATATCCTTCATATTAGTCGCATCACCTATCAAACTTTAAAAAAATAAAAATAAAAAAAAAATTTATTGACAACAAACTATATAACCAATGAACCTTTGATTTAGTGGTGGGACCATCTCCAGGGTTGTGAGGTGACAAGTTTGAACCCCCAGTTGAAGCCAAATTTACCACCCAAAAAAAAAAAAAAAAAAAGCAACAAACTATAAAATAGTAAATCAATAACTAAATAAGGTTGTGCTTTAAGAAGAAAAGCAAACAATTCCTAGTCTGCCAAAGCATGGGAAAAATTAACAATGAAATTCAATAACAAGTGTAACTACCTCGTATTGTTCGATCTCTCTTTCCCAGTCATAATGGCTCTTCAAGTGCTTGGATTTCCCACAACAAATCCCAACCTTGAAATCAATAGATTCTTCTATAACCTTGGCTTGCTACAAAATAATACCAACTTGATTCAGACCAAGCATACTTAACTGGCTAGAATTGATGTTTAGCCTTGAGATATTCAAAACCAAGTTACTAAATGTGCTTTATAAGATGACACCTATCTGCAAAAGTTTTAATAAACTTGCCCAAGCCTTGTGCATCAATTCAATTACAAAGTCAAAAGATAATCACTGACAGCATTAAGAAATACCAAAGCAAAACAAGTGGACTACATAACTTAATCAAGTTTGATGAAAAGAGAGTCAATGGTTATTTATGACATAGACTGTGATGGGGGTTTATTGTCACTTCTGGGTATACAGCTGACTTCCAAAGATTCTACATTTTTAAATAGCTATAAGGATGGCTTAACCATAATAAGAGAAAAGTACCTTAAGATGAGGAGGGAGAAAAAGAATTGGATCACAAAAATATTCTTGCATAAATATTCTGAAGATGTAAACGAGCTTGAGGTAACAAATTGGCAAGGATTATAAATCAAGCCTTGACCACCAGATAAGGGATGATGGATCACAATTACTCCCTTTAACACAAAGCAATGCTTTAAATTGGGTTGTCATGAATATAAATTAGGTTACTCCCTTTTTCCACTACAACAAGATTTTTAAACTAAGTGTTTGTAATCTTTTATTTATCTATTCTATCTTAAGTATTCTGCTTTTAGATTTGAACTATTAAGTTAGTCTAACGTAGGCTTAGAAAAATATGGAACAGTAGCAGCGTAGTTGGGATTCAATTCATCAACTTCAAAACTCCCTGCCCCACTAAGCCCACTGAAATAATCCTAGATTAATCATGAAAACTGTTCGATCAGAAACTAAGGTAACACTACAATTTAAGAGGTATGAGAAAATCAAGAAATAACCCCATTCATTTATCATTCTGTTAATATCGGTAAATACAATTCAAACCCTAAGACCCACCTAAACTGCACTCCAGCTCTTTACCCGTAGTCATAATACCCCTCAAATGGAGGCAGACTATCACAATACATCAACCAGATGAAGTAGAATGTTTCATTCAAACTCAAAACAGTGTCTAAAATTAAATAATAAATTAGATATAAATCCAATGCCAAAAGAAACCTACCTGATGAACAAGGGCAACCGTAGGCGCAAGAAAAACACACACATTCCTCTGAGGTTTCATTATTAAGTGACCCAGCTCATAAATAAGCAACACAGCAATGTGTCTTGCCAGAACCAGTCCCCAAATACACAATTATGTTCTCCTCCAAAGCTTTCTTGCATAATTCCAACTGATACCTGAAAAGCAAACAAGAACAACCCACATTTGCAATTGAAAAATACAAAAAAGAAAAAAAAATCATGTTTAGACCCAGTACATTTCTTCTAACATCTATGACCCCAACTAAACAGAGCAGTTGCTCTTTTCTTTGCAAAGAAACATAAAGATAAAAGCTTTGTACTGATAAATTCTTGAAATTATAAAAAAAGAAGCCATTTCTCACCAAGACAAGGAGAAAAGTCAGAATTTGATCACAATATCTCAATTCACAAAACCTTCATCAAAACAAGGAGAAATAAAAAACAAAAAAGCAAAACCGATTAAAGAAAATCAATGAAACTAGAATGACGTACTTTCTAGCGATTTTTCTGGGATCTTTCTCGGAATTTAGAGGTTGAGAGGTGGGTTCATCTCCATTATCGACAATCCCCAAGGTAGCACAGGTATTGGTGCTATCAGCGGAAGGAGGATCAGCTTCAGAGGTACCTTCACCGTCTGGCATATGGTAAAGTAAAAGGTTTTTATTTTTTATTATCGACGTCAGATGATCAAAAACCGTGCAAAACTCTTCAGTGGTAGAAATCTAAGAAATGGATTCTCAAGCAAGGTATTTATTCTGTTTGGTTACACTGACATCACACACGTCAAAGAAATTTCGTTCGGTTTTCTGGAAATTTTTTTTAAGTCAAGCGTTAGTCAATGCAACAAAGAATAGTTTATTTTAGTATGCGTAGGTTCTGTTTGTTTGAGTTGTTTCACTCAAAACTATTTGTTGGAAAAATATTTTGAGCTGATTGAGAGAATGTAAATATGTACGCAAATTGTGTTAAATATTTTGGTTCAATTTTTTCTATTTTGCCAAGATTTAGTTAAATTTAAAAAAAAAAATTGATTGAAAGAAACAATTATATTTATAAGTATTTTTATTATAATTTAATAATCATTTTATTATATTGATTAGAATTTTATTTTTTTATTATTAAATTTTTAAATTTTATCATTTAATAAAAATAAAACTATTACACTTTTTACACTTCATGTAAGGGTATAATTAAAATTTTTAATATAAAATCCATAAATTCTACTCCATCCGTCCCAAAAATATTATTCACTGAAATCACACAGTTTAAGAAAATATTATTAATTGATTGCCAACTCATAAATTTTATTATATTTTTTTCAATTATACCATTGGATTGCATTTGGTTGGCATATAGGGATTTAACAGCACAGCACTAAAACACCTAGTCTAGCGTTTGGCAAGTTTTTAGTATCACAAGAACTAGACAAAAGCTAAATTATAGAGAGAACAAGCTTATTCCTCTTTGAAAATTGAAATTTAATACTCCATTTTTAAAACTATCTTCACATAAATGTATAGTTTTTTTTTTAGTTTTATTTTTTAACTTTATTTTTTTTAGTTTTATTTCATTTCTAATATTTTTTTATGAAACTTTTTTTTTATTATAGTTATGTAGAATGAATAATTTTTTTCTTTCTAAATTACTCTTCGTAATATTCAGCTACTAAATATAAAAAAAAAAATTTAATAGGCTTGCAAAATTCATTTTTCTAAATATCTTAAACCAAATAATAGAATAAATATGTATATTTCATTTTTAATTTTTTATTTAATGAGTATTAATCAATTTTTTATTTTTATATTTTATTTCTAATTTCTTATAATTATTTATATTTTATTTAAAAATATTATGTTTGATAATAAATATTTGATATTTTTATAATTTAATGTGTTTATTCACTAAATAGTATATATAAATATTTAATACATTAAAATATTTTGATTTTTAGCATTTTTAAATATTTATTAGACTATTTTTTAATTAAAAATTTAAATATTTAGTTCATAGGGGCATTATTATCATCTTTATAACACGTTCAGTCTTAATTTTAGTTGTTCCAAACACTAGATAAGATAAAATTTTATTATACCTTATCTTGTGATGTTCTGTCTTGTCCAGTCATTTGTTGTCCTGTCCTACTAACCAAATCCAACCTTACATATACTTATTTATTATTATTTATATTATTAATTTTGAGAATACACATTTCAATTAATAAAGATAAAATTGACAAATACCTATATATATATTCTTAAAGTGAACAAGTGTTTTGGGACATTTTCAAAAAGAATAGTGGATAATCTTTTTGAAACAAAGTAACATTTTATCTAAACATAATTATTATACATTTAAATTCAAAATCCATATATTTTAAAATCATACAAAATGAGGTATTTTGAATATTTCTTGCATTTCACATTTTCTACATTTTGACCACTCATTTCATTTCACATTCTCTCAATCCAAACGACCCTTATGTGAATTGTTGGAAATAAATAGGAAACACAAGTAATTGGGGAAATACCCAATTTGGGCCCTTAATTTTTGCAAAAAGCTCAATTTGGTGTCTTGTAAAAATTTTCATTCAATTTAGGGCCTAAAGTCACAAAATTGGCTCAAAGGGCTTCTCCATTAATACTAACAATTTCCGTCTGAAATTTTGGTAAAGTTATAAAAGGTACTTAATGTAGGTCTAACAGTCAGAAAAGACATGTGAATAGGCAGGAAATTTTCCGCCAACCGTTGAGAGGAAGCACAGTTGTGAGGTCTCGCCCAAGTATCAACCCAGTCCACTAAAGAGAATCGAGACTCTCATTTAGATTTAGACTCACGATTGGAACCCTCGGAGTTCGGATTGGTTGATTTTGAAAAATGATGATTTAGGGTATCGTCACCTTATTTTATTTTTAAATGGGAAAATTAAGGAAAAAACTCAATTGTGACTCCAATTCGTTAATTTTAATTAATTAATTTTTCTAATGATAAAATCACTAGCCTCAAACCAGGTTGAGCTTGGGACTAGGTTTTTAGTTAAATAATCATGATTTAGCTCTTAAGTTTAATTTGACTTTGAAAAATTGATTTCATAAATGACAAATATTATATGACAACTATAGTTTAATGCATGAGCATAGTATGAGTGCAATGAGAAAATTAAAATAAAACATCTACAAATCACATTAATTAAAAGAGGAAAAGAGATTGATTAGGATTTGGATTTGAGGTTTGGATTTAGATTCCAAACGTGCCTACGTACCCTGTTGAATGAGGATCAAAACCCACGTAGTTCATTCCACAATTAAGTTGAGAGGTTTAGGGGTCGATCATATTGATCAATTTGATTTGCATTTGTGAGTGAGAGGAAAAGGTTGATACATTTGTTTTTGGAGGGCAAAGAGTTTTACTGGACTGAAATTCCGTTTTATCAGGATTGAGTGGTTAGATTGATTGAGATATTAATTAGTTAATTAAAATGATTAATTAATTAATTCGTATGATGAAAATGATAGATGAATTAATTAATTAGAAAGATTAATTAATTAATTTGGATGAAGGGTGGATTAAGCAAAATGATTAATTTGATTTTGAAAAGTGATTAATTAATTAATTAAAAAATTAATTAATTAATTGAGTGATTAATTTTAATTAAAAAAAGAGTTTTTGTTAATTAAAATGATTCATTAACTTGGCTAGGGTGAGATAATTAATTAATTAAAAAGATTAATTAATTAATTAGAGAGTGGTTGAAGGGATAAGAAGAGATGAATTAGAGGATAGCTATCAAACTCAAGGTGTGTTTGAAATGAGGAAATGGAAGAGCTATTTATAGGAAAATGAGGGGAGGGTGATTTGGGAAATGAAAATGTGAAATGACGTAAAGGATAGGGCTAAAAAATAATAAATAAAATTAGAATATGGGCATTTTGGTCATTTTGACCCAGGCAAAGCAGACCGATCTGACGCGACTCCTCGCAGGGCAGTGCTGCTCCGTGTTAGAGATACTCAGACACGGCAGCCGCTCTTCCTCGCTGCCATAAATGCGGATCTGCGCAGCCCCTGACGAGGAGCTGCGTTAGGTCTAGTGCAACTCGGCTCGATTTTCTAGGCATTTTTTCGGTCAGTTCTTGAGGCTTCTAGGTCAGTTTTCGAGAGTTATAGAGTTCAAAAATCTTATCGGTCAATGTTGATTGGCTCAAAATTAATTTTAGAACAGCTAGGCAGTTAGTTTGAAAGAAAATATGATCAGTTTTGGAAAAACACTGTCTAATACAAAAGGTCTAGTTAGGATAGAAAAAATATCAATGTCTAAAAAATTAAGTATCCTCATACTAATGTGACTGAAAGTCCATTTTTTACTCTGGGGGCACTGCCCCCTTGACCTCCGCCCACTAACCGGCTAGCGAGACCACTGTACTGACTCTGCGTAATGCACTAATCTTACCAAGTGTCAAACTGCGACTGGATGATAAGGGTGTAAAATTAAAGGTTCACAGTTGCCCTCTCATCAGAATTATCTTGTGTGTAAGGCAATTCTAATAATAGTGAACTCGAAAGTTTATGATGGTATAAAGAACCAAAGTGATGTCTAAGCCAGTATTTAGACATGTTTAGGTGGGAAACATGGTTGAGAAAGGGCGATGGTAAAAAGAACCGCAGGAATATTTAAGTAATCATTCTTAAACATTTATGGGTGGAAAATGTGACTGATAAATGGAAGGAAAAAAATGGACCAAAGGGATATCTAGACTGGTGGCTAGATATTTTTGGGTGAATTGATGGATTTGAGTAAAATATGTGGAAAGTGGAACCATATAGATGTATAGGTGATCGTTTCTAAATATTTATAGGTGAAATTGATCTATTTGGATAAAAGAGATGTAAAAAGAACCATGAGGATGTCTAGGTGACCGTTTCTAGACACTTATAGATGAAAGAGGATTTTAGATAGGATAATTTAATGAAAGGAGAGCCTCGACCTATGGCAAGTTGGCTCGAGAGATTTTAATAAGATTTTGGTAAAGGGAGAGCATCAGCTTATGGCGAGTTAGCTCAAGAGATTCTGAAAATATTTTGGTAGGAGAGCCTCGACTTATAGCGAGTAGGCTCGAGAGATTTTGACAAGATTTTAGTAAGAGAGCCTTGGCTTATAGCAAGTCAGCTCGAGAGATTCTAACAATATTTTAGTAAAGGGAGAGTCTCGACTTATGGCGAGTCGACTCAAGGGATTCTAAAAAGATTTCGATAGGAGAGCCTCAGCTTATGGCGAGTAGGCTCGAAAGATTCTGAAAAGATTTTGGTCATGGGAGAACCTTGACTTATGGTGAGTTAGCTTGAGAAATTCTAACAAGATTTTGGTAAAGGGAAAGCCTCGGCTTATGATGAGTTGACTTGACAAATTCAAACAAGATTTTGGTTGCACTAGAGAAACTTGGGCTTTTGAATGTGAGGGGTTGGGCCTTTTAGAAGGCTCAAAGTAACTTTGCCAAGAGTAAGAAAACTATGAAAGTTACAATTCATTGATTAGATCTGGAAAGGTATCATTTAGCTTCAAAGAGACATTAGTTAGCTTTAGGAGGTGTCGGTCAGCTTTGAGGAAGTACTGGTCAACTTTAGAAGATGTCATTGAGGCTATTGGCTCAACTTATGCATGATTGCATATGATTGCATAGATGCTAGTGCATAGATGATGCATGTGCATATTTTAAAATTCATGGACTTTTTGTTTGATTTTTATGCCATGCATGATTTGTGATGATGCCTGCAATGAATGATTGAATGGATGCATGAGGGTGAATTCACGAGTTTGCTTCATGAATGTAATTTTTTCTTGTGACTTTTGTGTCCAGCGGAGACATGTATTTATGGGCTGAAAAACTCGACAAGGTTGAGGAACTCAACTTGGATTAGTATAGAATAGTTGTCGTGGTGGCATTATAAGGAGATGGAGATTTTTCTGAGGGCTTGTGTCTGGTTTTGGAATCCAGTGGCATGTGGTTTTTGTTTTGGCGCTGCTAAAGAGAAGCTGTGTCCCATCTTTAGAAAGTTCAATGCTATGGCTTTACTATAACTCAAAGGTAACTCTGGTGGGGCCAAAGTTTAGAGTTTGGCATTTTTTATATTTTTTAGGACTTTTGGACTTGTCTCAGGATGGCACAAGGTAGATAGTAGTTAGTGATGGTCAAGTGTATTTAATCACTGTGATTTGAGAAGTTTTATGATCTTAGTGACCACAAAGATATGAAGGGGCAGAGACTTAAGATAAGGGCCTTGGTTTTCTATTTGAGAGTCGGATACATGTCTATTGATTAGGGTGGTGCCAGAGTGGCAGATGGAATAGAGGCATTTTGTGGTTAGAGTAGTGCTGGCAAAGACATCAGAGTGGCAGATGTAATTTCTAGTCATGATACCTTTCGATCTATTTGCCTTAATTCTCCACAGCTTCTCCTTGATAAGCTTATTGTAGGTCAGGATCTTGTAAACTGTGATACTTGAGCATTTCTATCATGTCTTCGTCTTGTACAAAATAGCTCATGAGCTTTTCCACTACTGCCATAGAAATGCAATGTATATGATTTTTTATTCTTTTCCTTTGTGTCATAATTAATAAATCCTTTTGCCTTTTTCATTTTCTTTGTATTTTTTTCATTTTTTCAAGATGTCCCATTTAAAGATGAATCAGAAAAAAATTAAAGCAAATCGAAAAGTTTAAACTTTTATTACTAATAAAAGTCCCATCATGAGTACATTTAAGGATAAGCCTATAAAGCAAAATACAGTCTCAGAAGGACAAGGCCTGACATACTCAAATTCAAAGAAAAATTTAATAGAAAATAGACTCAAAAGACTTAGACTCAGACTTAGGATTTACGTAACTCAGACATAGACTCGAAAGACTTGGATAGGGGTACAATAGCGTTGGCACTCTTCGCAAAGTGCTAATTATCAAGTGAAGCTTGAGATGTTGGGTGAGCTCAGTGGTTCAGAAAAGGATTGATGGTGGTGCTAGACTTTAGGTCTGGGAGCAATGATGTCTCCGCTATCAATGAGGTCTTGAATTTTATGCTTTAAAGTCTTGCATGCATTACTTTTGTGCTTTGACCCTTAATGATAATCACAGTGCTTAGAAGCATTATAACCCTTGGGCAAGGGGTTTAGAGGAGGTTATGGTTCTAAGGGCTTAACTAGATTAGCCTCTAAGGTTTTCTTACAAATGACGTTGAGGAGCATGCCCAGCTTAGAGAAAGTCCTCATTGTTTTTAAATTCATTGGCTGGTGACAGGACACAACATTTATCTCCCCCTTTTTTTGGGTGTTATTGGTAATGTAGTTAGTGTTCTTGTGATACCTCAAACTAGAGGACTGATACTTAACTTATCCCGATTGGATCAAATCCTTGATCTTGGTGGCGGTGATAATGAGAGCTTTAAAGCTATGGAGGTATTACATGTGTAGATGAGCTTAATATTAGGGTAAGAGGTTCTTGATAATGATATTAATTTACTCTACTTTAGATGGACGATTCACCATTTGAGCTGCTTTTGTCCTCCACCTTGTAAGGAACGCAGTGAAAGATTCTTTTGGCCTTTGTTTAGTTGTTTCCAAATCTCAATGGATAACATCCACCTGATGTTATAGTGATATTGCTTCATGATTGCATTACATAAGTCAACCTAAGTCTTTTTGTGATTCTGGTCGAGGTCTAGTAACCACTTAACAGCAGCTTCAGTCAAGGACTATTGGAATAACTGAGTAAGGAGCTCGTCGTCCATACCAAAAAGTCTCATGGCACCTACATACGTCGTGAGATGAGTTTTGAGATATATAGTGCTATTAAACTTGTCAATGACTAGCTTTTTAAATTTTGATGAAAACCATGCATTTGGGAAGAGAGTTAAAGAGTTGACATCTGTCATGTCTTCGTGCTTTTGACGTTCTTGAGTGTTCTCTCCATAGATTCAATTTTCTCCATCAATTTCTTAGCTTTAGGAACACTAGAAAAATATATACTTTAAAAAGGATTCGCAATAGGAGAGGGAGTGGTTGCGTTCAAGTCCACGACAAGAGAGGTTAGAGTTTCATGTGCTTTTCCATTATTGGTGAGATCGATAATGGGAGGAGTAAAAGTAGGGGCATGGCTAGTCTTGGCTTAGGCAGATGCAAGCTCAACACAAGCAGGAGGGGGAGTGACAGTGGCATTGGTCATTCCCTTAACCTCATTGATGATGGATTGGTGTTGGGAGTTGAGAGCACTAGTGAAAGTGGTGGACTAGGTATTGAGAGCATGGGTGAAAGTGTCGGCTTGGGTCTTAAAGGGGGTGGTGAGTGTAGCTTGAAAAGTCTCCTCTTATTTCTTAAGAAGGTTAGCAAAAAAAGTGCTCATCGTATCTTGGTCGAAAGAGCTAGAGGTATTGGCCATTGGTACCTTAGAATAAAAAACAGACAGAAAAAATGGGTAAGAATACAGAATTGTGAAGGAAAAAATGGCATAAATGTGAAAGTGTGTCGGGAAAAGGATTCCTTCCATATGGTTGGTCACTGGGTTTATACATTGATAGGGTGAGTGTGTGAGGTATTTAGGGTAATGGATCACTAGTTTAAGTTTTCAGGATTTACTTTGTCAAGTTTCTCATGTTATGTATGCATAGCAATGTCATGATACATGCTAAAAAGGTTTCATAGGCATATGTATAGGTGTCTCTATTATTATAGTACATGAAACTTGGAGTCAACGCTAGGGCGACAACATGCACAAAGGTGAAGGGTGGTTTGATTAAGGGTCTTCGTCCCACTAGAGTATCGATATACCTAACCACATATGAGGTAAGGAGCCTCGCGTGGGTCCAACGGTACTGATTGCTCGTTACACCACTAAAATGATTGAGGATTCGTTGCGGGGTGAAATGCTTTCGCTATCTCCCAATATACTCAAATAGAGTTATTAAGCTAATGCTACTCACCATCCAAAAGTTTTCCTAAAGCTAAGGTTTAGGGAAGGAGCCTTTATTATGTAAAGTGATGCATGAAAGTCAAATTATACTTAATGAGCCAAATGGAGATTGTTTCAAAAAAATTATTCCTTAACCAAATAGTAATCCTCTTATTTTCCTTTTTATTTTAAAAAAAGTATCAACCAGTCCCTAGTGGAGTCGTCAACTGTAGGCCTCACTCGAGCACTAACTCGATTCGCTAGAGGGAATCAGGATTCTTATTCGGGTTTAGACTCACGATGGAACTCTTGGCTTCGGATTGGTTGATTTTGAAAAATGATGATTTTGGGAGTCGCCACCTTAATTTATTTTTAAATGGGAAAATTAAGGGAAAAACCTAATTGTGACTCCAATTCATTAATTTTAGTTAATTAATTTACTTAAGGATAAAATCACTAAATTTGAACCAGGTTGAGCTTGGGGACTAGGTTTTCTGTTAAATAATCACTATTTGGCTCTTAAGTTTAATTTGACTTTAAAAATTTGATTTAATGAATGACAAATATTATATGACAATTATAGTTTAATGCATGAGCATGGTATGAGTGCAATGAGAAAATTAAAATAAAACATCCACAAATCACATTAATTAAAAATGGAAAAGAGATTGATTGGGATTTGGATTTGAGGTTTAGATTTATATTCCAAACGTGCCTACGTATCCCATTAAATGGTGATCAAAACCCACGTAGTTCATTCCACTATTAAGTGGAGGGGTTTAGGGGTCAATCAGATTAATTGATTTGATTTGAGTTTTATGAGTGAGAGGAAAAGGCTGATACCTTTAGTCTTGGAGTGTAGAGGGTTTTATCGGACCAAAGTTTTGTTTTATCAAGATCGGGTGATTAGATTTATTGGGAGATTAATTAGTTAATTAAAATGATTAATTGACTAATTAGTATGATGATAAATGATAGATGGATTAATTAATTAATTTGGATGAATGGTGGATTAAGAAAAATGATTAATTTGATTTTGAAAAGTGATTAATTAATTAATTAAAAAGATTAATTAATTAATTGAGTGATTAATTTTAATAAAAAAATGAGAGTTTTAGTAATTAAAAAGATTAATTAACTTGATTAGTATGAGATAATTAATTAATTAATTAGAGAATGGTTGGAGGCAGAAGAGATGAATTAGAAGATAGCTATCAACTTTAACTCAAGATGTGTTTGAAATGAGGAAATGGAAGGACTATTTATAGGAAAATGAGGTGAGTGTGATTTGGGAAGTGAAAATGTGAAAGGACGTAAATGATAGGGCTAAAAAATACTAAAAAAAATTTCAGAATAAAGGCATTTTAGTCATTTTGACTCAGGCAAGGCAGACAGATTTGACTCGGCTCTAAGCAGGGCGGTGTGGCTCCGCGTTAGCTTTGCAAGGATCTGCGTTAGAGAGACGCGATTGCTGTGCTTCACTGGTGTAGATCCATGCCTCCCTTGACGTGGAGCTGTGTCAGGTCTGACTTAGCTCGGCTCGATTTTGCTGATATTTTTTTGGTCAGTTCTTGAGGCTTCTAAGTCAGTTTTCAAGAGTTATAGAGTTTAGAAATCTTATCAGTCAGTATTAATAGGCTCAAAATTAAGTTTAGAACAGCTAGATAGTTAGTCTGAGAGAAAATCTGATCAATTTTGAAAAAACACTGTTGTGAACCTTTAATTTTGCACCTTCCAGTATGTGTTTGAACCTTATAAGCACTTAAACTCAGTGAACAAACTTTCAGAAGTCAAAAACTCCTAAAATGATAAAATCAAAATATTTCTTTTTAGCATTTGAACCCTTTCAAATCATCCAAACTGAGTAATGAATATAACATAACTAGAATCATGAAAAATGGATGAGAAATGAGTAAGAACATGCCAAAACTGGCGAAATGGAAGAAAACGGGCCTTTTGCCGTAGAGCTGTGTGACATTGCTGCAAAAGCCTCTATGGAACTGTAAAGGCCTATGTGGCAATGCTGTAAAGCCCTTTGCAGTGCCACAAAGGCCTCTATTTCATTATTTTTGCAATCCCACATTGAAATTTCAATATTTTCCCCCTCTATTCCTCCTCTTATATATAGAAGGCCTCCCCACACTTCAAATGACCAACTTCGAGAGCTTGAAAAGCAATAACTTCAAGCAAACCGCTTTGCATTTGCTCTTTGCTTCGCAAAATGAGTTGGAAGGTTTCTCTTTGATTCTTACCCAACCAGTTTAAGGCTTTCCGCCACCCGCCTGTTTGAGGCAAGTCTCTTGCCCAAAGCTCATGTCCACCGCTCACCATCTAAGGCTAGCCACTGCCAACCATCTAATGCCAGTCCCCGCCCGCCGTTCGAGGCCAGTCTTCGCTTGCCATCCAAGGCTAGCCACTGCCCGCCATCTAATGCCAACTATCGCTCGCCATCTGAGACTAGTCGTTGCCTGCCGTCTAAGGTAAGCTCCCTTTTCCTTTAATTTTCTATTATCTAAATTTTCTTGCCTCTTTTAGTTAGTTAATTAAATTGATTCATCTAGGTTACTAGCTAATCAACTCGATAATCAATTAAATTAATTAATTAACTCAATCCTCTTTTAATCAATCAATCAAAACATGATAAAGTGGCTAGGCTAAACTAACCCCTTTACAAGAAGGAAGAACTACGTGGATTCTGATTCCCATTCAAAGGGATATGTAGGCATGCTTGGTGTAGGCATCGAATCTAATTAAAATTAATCAACTATTCCCCTATCACCTTCTTCACTTATTTTTGTGTTTGTTTCTTTGCTTTATTATTAGGATTAGTTTGGGAAATGTGTGACTTTTCTAAAACCCATAAGGGCCAGAGGAGGTATCCCCTATGTTTGGGATTTTATTTGTAATGTTAACTTTCTTTTGGACTATTACTTGTATTTATTATTGGATATGTGGAATCAATGATCATGCATATTATAAATTGTCCGTGCATTTTAAATTATTCATGAAATATATTTTAAGTCACTTTTATATTATTTGGCAAAACTTATTTTGTTAAATTAAACTAAAAACCTAGTCCCCGAATCCTCATTTATTTCAAGGCTAGTAATCTTTTTCCTTTGGGTAATAATTAGAGTCAAATGGGTTTTTTCCTTATATTTTCCCAAATAAAAATAAATTAAGGTGGCGACTCTAAGAAATAATTTTCAAATCTATCAAAGATAAGCCCGAGGGCTTTCTCATGAGTTCTTTCCCAAATGAGCATTTTGATTCCCTTTAGCGGATTGGACCGGTGCTCGGGTGAGGCCTCACAGCTTGCGACTCCACTAGAGAGTAACTTTCTTTTAATAAAAGGAAAAATAAGTGGACTACTAATTGATTTAAAAAGAGTTTGGCCTTTTGATATGATTGTGACTTTGTATGCATCACTTGCATAGGCTCTTTGCCATTCAACCTAGTTTTAGGAAAACAATGGATAGTCAGTAGCATCGAGTGAGTAACCCTCCTTGGGTCTATTCGCCGATAGTGAAATTATCTATCCAGCAACGAATCCTTTGATCCTTTCAAAGGCGTAAAAAGTATACACGTACTATTGGACCTATATGAGGCTCCTTGACTCATATGTGGTTAGGTATATCACTGCTCTAGTGTGACGGGTACCTTGTACAAGCCACCCTTACCCTTTCATGTAATGAACTTAAATCCTAGCCTTAGGGTTGTATGTACCATAATTAAAACCTTGCATCTTGGCATTCTTATGAAATGTTTTCCTCATGCATTTCATGCATCCATATTGTATAATAAAACATGCATTCATCTTAAGTCTAGGTTATACCTTGAATTGAAGAAGGATCATATACTCACTTTTATCCCAATACCTTCACTTCTAAACTTTAAACACTCTCACCTCTATCCCATTCACCTTTGCCCCCATAAACCTTAAGCCATCACCCTAAACCTTACCCCTTTATCTTAGTCTTTAACCGAAACACCAATATCCTAACCCTAAACCTTACACCAATATGCTAGCCTTGAGCCTAAAATCTTATTTCCTTAGCCTTGACCTCATACACCACTAACCTTAAATACTATTACCTTAACCTTGCCTAAAATGTCTTCACCCTAAATTGTAACATAAAAACATCTCTATTCTCCTTTTCACCCATACCTTGCCAACCTAGCCATAAGACACCGTCGCCTAACATCTTTGGCCCATTACCTTCAAAACCAATCCATTATACCTAGATTGATAGATGCCTATAGCCTACACTCAAATCATCAAGACACTACCCTAAACATAATACCTTTAGCCCAACACACTTTCTTAAGCCTAATACCTTTGACCTAATATAATACCCTAAACCCAATACCTTTGGCCCAACACACTACTCTAAGCCCAATACCTTTGACCTAACATAATATCCTAAACCCAATACCTTTGGCCCAACACACTACCCTAAGTCTAGTACCTTTGGTTCAACCAGATACCTTAAGCTTGAGACCTTGACCTGTGCACATTAGGAAATCATCAAAAGCCCAAATGCAGTAAGCTTACAACATCAATGGGAGACTTTTTTCTCAAAATGTGCATGCCCATCTCATTGCTTCTTTTCAAAGCACGTACCTTATTCTTTGACTTGGTTTTAAAGGTACCAATGGCAAGTTTGACTGACATGGAAGCTCTAACCAACCTACTCAAGAGGCAAGAAGAGAACCATTAAGCTATTCTAATCTCCGCCCTAGATGCCCAACGAGCCAATTTCAATCAGGCTTTAGCTAGCCAACAATCCAGTTTTAATAATACCATAATCCATCTTACTTCTGCTTTCACTAATGCTTTGAGTTTCCATTGCCAACTTATCATAGATGAAGTGAGAGGAATGCTGAACCAAGCTAAGCTCATCAATGCTGCACCTACCATTGACATGACTCATAATTTTACATCCTCAATCTCAAATGCCAATGCCATTATAGCCTTAGCCATGCCATCAGTCATAGATACTAACCTTGCCTCTTCTTTGAATCCTTTTCAAAGCAAGGAAAACCCCACTTTTTCTACTATCAAAAGACCTTTAGAGCTTAATATCAATGCATTAGAGAAAACCCCCACAATGGAAAAAAGGTACAAGAAAAGCGATACCTCCACTCCTCTTGCCTTTATTGAATGGAAGAATATGGACACCTACACTCCCTTTATTGATGTCGAGCGAGAGAATATAGAGGAAGCTGCCATAATTGGCTAGCGACCCTTGTAATCTCGATGAAGGGCTTTCACAGATTTGGGAGTTCCATTAGCAGTGGTTTATAAGAAGGTTTTGGAGGCAAGAATGATAAAACCCTTAGAACCAAGAGTCCCTCCTAATCCCTTACCAAAGAGCTACCCACCTAATAAATATTGTGAATATCATCAAGGAGCGAGACACCAAACTAACGTATGCAAAGCTTTGAGACACAAAATCTAGAATCTGATTGACAGTGGTGACATCATCCCTCCTAAAGTAAAACCCAATTCAACCTTACCTTACCTTAGCCCAAAGTGGCATGACATGGAAGAGTTCAAGTTCGACTAATCTGACCTGTCTAATATTGAAATCTAAGTTTGAGTCTGAGTCTAAATTTGAGTCTGTGTCTGTCATTTTATTCTCCTTTTTATGTATTTTTCATCAATCATGTCAATCTCATTTTGGTATCTTATAGTAAAATTTTCCATTGCAATAAAACATCCATATTTATTTATGCACTTGTCTTTGCGTGTTTTAAACATGGATGAGCTTGAAAAAAAAGAGAAAAAGAGAGAAAAAAGATAAAAATGAAAATAAAAAAAGAAAAAAGAGAGAGAGAAATGAACAGTCAATTAAATCCACCACAGTTAGCATCTATTGAGGTGCTATCAATAATTATTTTGCCAGCTCCTAACCAAGGTAGGTCAAGAATAGACCTCTCATCAAATATTTAAAACACAAAACCAAACAATACACCTCAACAAGGGGGCAACAAGATTCGTCAAATCCAAAATTCAAAGGTTAGATCCCCTTAAAATGAAGAAAATCAGCAAATCACGGTGGAATGTTTTCTCCCAAATTTCATTAATCAAAACTCGTTAAATTGAAAACCTGAAAAGGGCAGCTTAGGCAAAAAAAAAAAGAGAGAGAAAAATAAAGCTCATCCTAGAAATTTTCCCTTATATCAAAATCATCTTTCTGTCTCATCTCATGTCTTTAAAGTCATCCTTCCTTACTAGAGGCTTATTCTTTAAAGTGATATTGTCTTCTACGCCCTTATCTCACAGTGGGGGCATGTCTTTCTAGGTCGTCATCATCTTTTATTAATCTGTCTTGTCGCTTAGCTCAAAGAGTTTAGTCACAATCTCTCACATTACTAGTCTATTATGTTCCTATCTCTCACTGGGAGCAAGAACCCCAAGTTATCTTTTCTCATCAGTCCTTCAGCCGCTCCTCAGGGTACTTCCTATCATCCAGTCTATCATCTACATTCAAGCCAATAAAGTGTCACTTTAAACATCTCTTCAATTTCAAACAACAAGGTTAGCTTGGCTTGTTCTTTTCCATGAATCATGCTATAAATAGCAAAATCATACAACCTTCCTAATCCTTTTCAAAATTTCCAACCCTTCTTTAAACCATTCCCTAACTTCAAAATTTACTATTCCATCTTTTCAAGTTCAAGTCTCATACCATCCTTTTCTAGGCCAAGTCTTGTCATCTTCTAAGAGCCAAGCCCATGAGCAGAACTAAAGATTCTAAGTCTTTTAAGACTCATCATCCTTAACGGTAGCTTTCTCTAGCACAACCAAAACCAAGTCATGTCTTGCAAAGCTTAAAAAAGGCTCGAATGACTCAAAGCCCAGTCATTCCATGTCTCATTAGCAAAACCTCATCATTTAAAAAAAAAAAAAACCAAGCCTCCTTGACAAATTATATCACCCATAAAAGTCTAATTGAGTTAAAGCCTGCCAACCGTATGATGGGCAAGAAAATCATATGCAACTATGACAAAGGGTAAATCTTTATCCATGAGCCTGTGGTATCCTTATGACTAAAGCCTGGAACACCATACATGAGATAAAAGCAACCATCTTCCACAGAGGTCTAAAGCACCCTTGTAGAAGAGCCTAAGCTTAGCTTTCACCATGAAGCCCAAACCAAAAAGACTTCACCATGAAGCCTAAGCCCAAAAGCCTTTACCATAAAAACAACTCCTCAAAAACCTTAACTATGAAGCCCAAGCCTAGCTTTCACCATGAAGCCCAAACTAAGAAGCCTAAGCCTAGTTTTCACCATTCACAAAAGACTATAATCTCCTTTATAGCCAAATCTGACTAAGCCTTCCCTAACTAATTTCCTAGCCTGACCTAACCTCTAAGCTAGACCTAACCGAGCCAATGGCAGAACTTGACCTAGTCTTCTAAATAAACTCCCCAAAGGTTGCAACCTAACTAAGCCAAAGTCCCAAACCTAACTAAGCCTTCCATATGAACTTCTCCGAGGACAAGCCCCATAAGTTAACCTTCCCTAAACCTTCCAATCTAATCATCTCCAAAAAACTGACCTTTCTGATCCAGCTCTCTAATTTAGCCTTAAACCAAAGTCAGACCTATCTAAACTAAACAGCTTGATCTTTTCCAAGACCACACCTTGCTTCTTCCTAGGCCAAACTGATAGCCATTAACCAACCAATCTCATACCTAGCATGCCCACTTCACCTCTAAGCTAGCCAATCAACCAAAAATCAAATGACCAAACCACTTTCCTCTATCATTCTAAAGTGGGGGCACATCCTGTCCAAATATTCACCTTTCTAAAATGGGGGCACCTTTCTCCTAAAGATCAACACTTTTATATCAAGACTGACCCTTCACAGGTTCAAGGTATCATATCATTGTATAATTATTCAGCATTTTTGCATTAAACAGGATCATGAATCAAGACAGATCGTTAAACTCTCAAAGTAAGACAGATCATCAACCCGAGCAATCTAAATCAATCTCTTTTCCAAAAAATCAATCTCAAGGATGGTTATCTTTATCACTTTGATTCCTACTAGACAAGATCACCATTTTATCGATTCCTACCAGATAGGGTCATCATCACCACCACTTCGTCGATTGCTACCAGACAGGGTTGTCATCATCACCACTTCGTTGATTCCTACCAGATAGGGTTGTCATCACCACCACTTCATCGATTCCTACTAGATAAGTTCGTCATCACCATCACTTCGTCGATTCCTACCAGATAGGGTCGTCATCACCACCACTTTGTCGATTCCTACTAGATAGGATCATCATCATCATTCCTAACATATAGGATCACCACTTCATCGATTCTTACCAGACAAGGTCATCTTCTTTTCTACTAGACAGGATCATCATCATCATTCCTACTAGACAGGATCACCACTTCGTTGATTCCTACCAGATAGGGTCATTTTCTTTCCTACCAAATAGGATCATCATCATCATTCCTAAAAGATAGGATCACCATTTTGTCAATTTCTACCTAACAGGGTCATCTTCTTTCCTACTAGATAGGATCATCATCATCATTTCCTATTATATAGGATTGCTACTTCGTCAATTCCTACCAGATGAGGTCGTCTTCTTTTCTATCAAACAGGATCACCACTTCGTCTATTCTTACCAGACAAGGTCACCTTCAATCCTACTAGACAGGATCATCACTTCGTCGATTCCTACTAGACAAGATCACCTTCATTCCTACCAGACAGGAACATCACCTTTAGCTCCTACCAGACAGGAGAAGTACCAAATGTTACCAGCTACTAGATCTCCTAAATATACAGGGGGCATCTTCCTTAAAATTCAATCACACTTTTCACCCAAATGTCTAAACTCTGTCCTAGATAATAACTTGGTTCCTTTTACCATCTCCCATCCTTAGGTTTGCTGTCATCAGAATTGCCTTTTAGACAAAGACAATTTTGATGAGGGGGCAGCTATGAACCTATAATTTGCACCTTCCAGTATGTGTTTGAACCTTAGAAGCACTTAGGCTCGGTAAACAAACTTTCAAAAGTCCCTTTCAAATCATCCAGACTGAGTAACAAGTACAACATAACTAGAATCATGAAAAAAAGGATGATAAATGAGCAAGAACTGGCCAAAATAGGGCGAAATAGGCAAAAACAGACCCATTGCCATAGAGCTCTGCGACATTTCTGCAAAATCCTCTATGAAACCACAAAGGCCTATGCGGTAATGCTGCAAAGACCTTTGCAATGCTGCAAAGGCCTCTGTGGCAACTCCTACGAAATTCACTATTTTTGTAATCCCACATTGGAATTTCAGTGTTTTTCCCCTCCAATCCTCCTCCGATATATAGAGGGCCTCCCCACACTTCAAATGACCAACTTCAAGAGCTTGAAAAATAATTGCTTCAAGCAAATCGCTTTGCATTTGCTTCTTGCTTTACAAAGTGAGTTGGAGGGTTTCTCCTTGATTCCTACCCAACCAGTTTAAGGCTTTCCGCCGCTCGCTTGTTCGAGGCAAATCTCTTGCCTAAGGCTTATGTCCATTGCTCGCTGTCCAAGGCTAGCCACTGCTTGCCATCCAATACCAGCTGCCGCCCACTGTTCGAGGCCAGCTGTCACCTGCCATCTAAGGCTAGCTGTCGCCTGCCATTCAACTCCAGTCGTCGCTCTCCATCTGAGGCCAGTCACCACCCGCTGTATAAGGTAAGCTCCTTTTTCCTTTAATTTTTTATTGTCTAAATTTCCTTACCTCTTTTAGTTAGTTAATTAAATTGATTCATTTAGGTTACTAGCTAATCAACTCGATAATCAATTAAATTAATTAATTAACTCAACCCTCTTTTAATCAATGAATTAAAATATGATAAAGTGGCTAAGCTAAACCTCTTCGGAAGAAGGAAGAATTGCGTGGATTTTGATTCCCATTCAAAGGGATATATAGGCATGATTGGTTCAAGCATCGAATCCAATTAAAATTAATCAACTATCCCCCTATCACCTTCTTCACTTACTTTTGTGTTTGTTTCTTTGCTTTATTATTAAGATTAGTTTGGGGAATGTGTGACTTTCATAGAATCCATAAGGGCTAGAGGAGGTATCCCCTATGTTTGGGATTTTATTTGTAATGTTAACTTTCTTTTGGACTATTACTTGTATTTATTATTGGATATGTGGAATCAATGATCATGCATATTATAAATTGTCCATACATTTTAAATTATTCATGAAATATATTTTAAGTCACTTTTATATTATTTAACCAAACTTATTTTGTTAAATGATATGTTAAGGAGTGAAGATGGAGCTTATAATAAAGATAAGAAAGCAACTACTACAAGGACAACATTTAGTGGCTATGATGGGAGTGAATCACTTGACTACAGTTTAGGTTATGATAATCCAAGCCAATCTACATCTATTGACAACTCAAATTCAGAAGATGAATATCCTAACTCTACTGAAAATGAAGCTAAAGAATTTGAAGAAGAAAGAAGGAGAGATAGGCAAAGAACTTCTTACAATCCAGATGGAGAATTTCCTACTTTTGAATTAGGCATGGCTTTTGCATCTGCAAAAGAGTTTAAAGATGTTGTAACAAAGCACACCCACCCTAGAAATTTTTGTGATAAATTGCTTGATTTAGAACTATTAAGGTTAAGTGTGTGCTTGCGTGAAAATTTGTGATTTAAGTGATTGATGAGTATGCGGCATATTAAATTAATTTTAATATACATAAAATGAGTTACTATTGTGAAATAAATGATTTACATGAAGTACATTTGCATAAAAGAATTTATTTTAAATAAAATGAATTTTCATGCATAATAAAATTTTTAAGCATAAAATAATTTTATGAGTATTTTTAAAATATTTTAAAATAAATATTTTTGGGGGAAATGTTACAGAAATAATAAGAAAAATATTCTTTTTATTTTTAATTTTACTTGGCCTAAAAATTTAAATAAAAGCTCAAATACCCAATAGCCTACTACACAAAAATCCTCCTAACCTAGTTCATTAAGGGTATTAGTGGAAATTTCACCCCGACCCTAATATATATTCTAAATTTTAGCCAGACCAAGGTTCTAGCAGCCATTCTCTTATTCTTTCTGAATCTTGGCAGAAAAATCCTCTCAAAATATTTCTCTCTACCGAAATTAAGAAAACACCTTTCTGTTTCCCGATTTCTTGACCGTAATCGTAAGTTTTTCTTCTCTTTTAATTTCTAAACTGATTTCTATGAAATAAATTATGGGAAAATTATTTTGAACTAGTTGAATACTGATTTTTATAGATTTAATTCTGTTTGGGTGACTTTTTGGAGAGAAAATTCTATTTTCTATAGAAAACATGATTCTTTTTGCGAGATTCTCCAAAGGTGAATTCTATAACTTAAAATCACAATTTTTATGCATAAACATCATTTGGGGGGGGGGGGGGGGGGGCAATTTGTATATAGTTGTATTCTAAACTAATTTTTGATCTGTTTTGATGGAAAATATTGGATTAAATAATATTTTGCATATTTCTATGATGATCGGAAAGTTTTGAAAAACAAAGGAGTTCAAAGTTTTTGTGTTAGAACTTGGAAGTTGGAAAATATTATTCTTGAATGGACATATGGCTGCCAATTTGCATGAAGAAGTGCTCTAGTATGATGTTTGTTCTATTTAGATGAAAAATAATGATTTAAATCATGTGTCTATTTATTGTAGAAATGAACGAAATGCGCGAAAAGCGCGAAAACTCATGATTTTTCACCTAGGCCTTTAAACTTGGATTTTTTTTTTTGTATAAATCCTATCTATGGCTGCCGAATCATGTATGAATGTGTTCTAAACTGATATTTTTTATGATTGAATGAATGTGTTCTAAACTGATATTTTCTATGATTGAATGAAAAATAATAGTTTAAACAACCTGTTTACATATTTTTGAAATGACCGAAAAATACCAAAAATAAGAAAACTCATGGTTTTGTGCTCTATAATTCAAAAGTTGAATTTTTTATGTATAAACAACACTATGTGTGGCCGATTCTTATGAATTTAAATTCTAAAATGATTTTTGTTGCATTTACATGAAAAATCTTGGTTCAAACCATGTTTTTACATATTTCTAAAATAGACGAAAAGTGCGAAAAGAAGAAGAATTTAGTCTCCACCTTGGTAATGCATTTGGCTTATATAAACATTTTTGTTCCAATGTTCATAATTTTTATGTGATGTGTTTTGATGATTATTGACATATATGTATGACTAATAAATGATAAAATTGCATGTTAGTTAAAGGTATGATCCTAGATAAGTTTAAATGCATTATGGTATACTTAAGGTATCTTAACCTTACATTGTGATTAGAATACAAATATGATTGGGAAATATAGAACTAGATGTTATGATGACTTGATAATAAATACATGGTTTTGAGTTGATGAAGTGACAATTGAATAAAAAGGATCATAAGAGTTAAGCATGACACTTGAAAGGTTAATGGTTAAGTTGACATGTATGAGAGTGCAAAGTGTATTAAGATAATTGTTAAAGTGGAATGATATTGAGATAATAATATTGTAATGACCTTAAAAGGTATTAATGTGATTGTAGTGTGATATCAAGAGAGCCTATAAGGCCTAAGTGTGTAAGACTTTCAAAGTCAACGTGTTATGTGCAAGTGACGAGTACACCTATGTGTGGACTCTAGGTGTATGTGTATGCTATATATGCATGGGGTAGTTATGGGATAGGAGCATCATAAGTAAATAAATACTAAGTATTAAATCAAATATTATGTTAGAGATTGAGGAGCTTTAGAAGTGCAAAGGGACAACGTATACTAGGAGCAAAGGAACTCCAAGATGAGTAAACATCGTATTCATTCTTCAAGTGTGGGCAAATGCCATATTCATGTTATAAGTGTGAACAACATTATGTTGTGTTATAAGAATGTGATATATTGTTATATGAGCCCTTGTGATCGTTGAAACCCAAGTTCTTCCTATTCTAAATATTATTATATGATTTCTTTGTCAAGTTTGGGTTGCCAAAGGACATTTGGTCCAAAACTAGTTTGTTTATCCAATGAGAACTTCTTGTGATTAACAACCTAACTTATATTCTTTCTGGAACTACATTATCATTATATCTTTTGTTTGAAAGCTAAACCACTATTATTATTGAAATACATGTTATTGTTACCTTATGTGATGTTGTTAATTGTGATTACCATTAGCTTTAGCTATGGTACCTTTTACCCTTTTACGTAGAATCCTCATGCCGATGCGGGTAATCATCGAAACTTGTGCATATGGTCTTAACTCGTTGGATAGGGGTAGTGTATCCACCTCAGCTAGAAGGGGCGGTTCTAGCCGTGGAGCCTGATCAGCTTCATGCCTTATAAGTGATAGGAGTTGGAATTTGGTATAAGGCCACCTCTCCTTAAGTGTTCGAGTGATAGAGCAACAGCCTTTACTCATCATAAGTGATAAGTGTAATTTCCGCAAACTTGCCAAATTGAACCCTTGCTAAATTGCAACCTGATTCATAAACTACAAATCATGAACTAAGTGTATAAGTTATGTGTTTCTTTTTCAAAGGAATATGTGATATGTATGTGCCTTATCGTTTACTCATTGAGATCATCTATCTCACCTCTTCTTTTTCCTTGTGTCCAAGTGAGCAAATGTGAAGAGGCAAGGTGATGGCTCAAGCATTCTACTTTGCTTGGGGAATTCCTTATCCAAGTTATCAATAATACTATGTTATAAAGTCTTGTCATTAGATGCTCCGGGAATGTTGATTGATACTTATTGATATATATATTATTTTCCTTATGGATTTTATGTATAATGATTTATTTTAGACTTTTGCAATTTAAGGTATTCATCTAAATGTTTTAAACAAGTTATTATAAGAGGTTTGGTGAGATCCTAGGCATGATTTATTTATATGTAAGTGGGTTCTACGGGTGTGGGTGACCTTATGTCTCCCCATATTCTAGGATCGTCATATCTCTAAGGTTGGGATATAACAAAGGTGGTGTCAGAGCCGTGGTTTTTAAAAGTCTAGTTTAGGCTTGTCCTATATAAGTTGCTTAAGTATAATCCTGGAGTATAGGAATTTTCCTGTCATGTCACTTGCAGTCTATCACTAGCATAGTTCTGTGAAATCCTAGTAGATTTTAGTAATCCTTGTTATTGTTTGCTTGCCTTATGATTCTTCTGACAGATGACCAAGAAGATTACACTTGCTCTAGGACCGCTACCTAGAGCACCCCATGTGACCTGTAAGAGGACTTGGCCAGAGATGTTCAAGAAAGTCGTATCTGTGATTCACCCCACGAAAGAGGAGACCCCTAACGAAGAGGAGGACCCTAAGGAGTGCTTAGATCCTGATTGGGTTTATAGTAAGATCCAAAAATTAGAGGATAACTATTCATACTTGAAGGAGGAAAATCGACATCTTAAGGTTATAATTCATGCACTAAAAGAGGATATGGAGCAACTTGGGTTAGGGATTGTTGAGCATGGAGGAGACTACTCGCCAGTGAGGTCTGCATCTTTAGCTAATTGCCATCAAGATAGAGATCTTCTTTGCTATCGATGTGGCAGTAGTGGCCATGTCACTCTTGATTGCTTTAGAGGTGGACACGAGAACTAGGTCGAGTAGATATGATGATTGACGTAACAGCATAGCACTTTATATGATATGAATGATTTTCCTTGATTGCCTAGTTACCTAGATGAGATGAATTCTTTCATTATTATGATATGGTGTGATATTATGAGATATATTCTACTTGATTATGATAAGGGATATGTGCAAAACTATGTGATATGTGATTCATACATGATATGTGCTTAGTGATGTGATATGGAAAATGCATGATAATGTGTGCTAGGATAAAGAGGGATTAAATGGGTTAGGATAAGGGATTAGTATTAAATTCCCTTATTGTGATAGATATAATGCCTCCCAAGAATAAGGTTCGCACAGCTGCCTAATCCATTAGGGTTAATGATGATGTTATATCAGACACTACATCGAATGCTGCCTCTGCACTTGTACGGTCAAGAGAAAGATCCAACTGAGATTAAAGATTGATAGGTATAATGTTATGACGTATGAAATGCTTACATGTTACTATGGTTTGATATATGAATTATATAGAGTTATTAAATGATAATTGTGATTGATGTCATAGGAAGAGAAATGATAGTTAGTAATGATCAGTAGGAGGATGAAATAAATTAGTTACATTATATATATATAAGTATACGGCATGAAGTAAATGAAGTATATTAAGGAATTTAGGGTTTAGATACTATCATATACTAGAATAGCAAGAAAGGTAGGAATATCTCTATCTAGAATAGCAAGAAAGGTAGGAATTTCTCTATCACTTATGTAGATATCAAGTATAGTCAGAGGAGGAATATTTATCTAGTGTGACTTGAAAGAAAAAGGTATCATTTCCATTCTTATTTTTAAGTGCAAGATGCTTGATTGATTCTGGTGCTACCCATTCTTTTGTGTCACCTTATTTTGCTAAATACCTGGGTATAGATAAGGAATTGATGAGTGAACCTTTAGTAATATCAACTCTTAGGGGAAGTGATGGAATTAAGGTAAGAGTATAAGGGTTGTGAGGTAGATGTTAATGGACAAAAACTTCTGGTAGTATTGTTAGAATTGGATGTACTAGAATTTGATGTGATATTAGGGATGGACTGGTTGTATGAGCATGAAGCTCGTATTGACTGTAGAAAGAAACTTGTCGAGTTTTGAACTAGAGATGGGAAGGAGTTTGTGTACCAAGGAGATAAGAATGAGAATCCTCTGAACTTGATATCGGCCTTAGGAGTAAGATGGATGTTAAGGAAAGGATGCCAAGTGTATCTAGCTCATGTAATAGACACTAACAAGGAGGCTGCCATTAGAGACAAGAGTATTCCAGTGATGGATGAGTTCATGGATCTCTTTCCCGAAGGTTTACCCAGATTACCCCCTGATCATGAGATCGAGTTCAACATTGAACTGCTACCTAGTACGCAACCGATATTGATACCGCTATATCGTATGGCACCAATGGAGCTGAAGGAGTTAAAGACGCAATTGCATGATCTACTTAATAAGGGTTTCATTTGACCAAGTAGTTCGCCATGGGGCACTCCAATGTTGTTCGTGAAGAAGAAAGATGGCTCGTTCCAAATGTGCATTGACTATCGCCAGCTTAATAAAGTCACTGTGAAGAATAGATACCCATTGCCGAGGATCGATGATCTTTTTGATCAATTGCAAGGAGCTAGTCACTTCTCCAAGATTGACTTAAGGTCTAGCTATCATCAACTAAAGATCCGAGGAGAAGATATCTATAAGACTACCTTTCGTAGTAGATATGGACACTATGAGTTCACGGTTTTGCCATTCGGTTTGACAAATGCTCTTACTGCTTTCATGGACTTGATGAATCAAGTATTCAAGCCATTCCTTGACAAATTCGTGATCGTTTTCATTAACAACATCCTGATTTACTCAAAGAATAAAGAAGAACATGAAGAACACCTGAGGATCATGGTTCAAACATTGCATGAGCACCAACTCTATGCTAAGTTATCCAAGTACGAATTTTGGATGGAGTCTGTCAACTTTCTTAGACATATAGTAAGTAAGGAAAGGATTTAAGTTGATTCTAAGAAAGTTCAAGTGGTAGCAAATTGGCCAAGGCCCACAACAGTTTTAGAAGTATGAAGTTTCTTGGGCATGGCGGGATATTATCGTAGATTCATACAGGACTTTTCTAAGACAGCAACCCCATTGACCAAGTTGACTAAAAAGCAAGTTAATTTCAATTGGGAAGAGTCCTATGAGTGGAGTTTCCAGAAGCTCAAGAAGTGTTTGATATCGGCTCCAGTTTTGACATTACTAGAAGGAGAAGGAGGGTTCATTGTCTACTGCGATGTTCGAGAGTAGGACTTGGGTGTGTTTTGATGCAAAATGGTAAAGTCATCGCCTATGCATCACAACAACTAAAGAGACATGAAGTGAATTACCCTACTCACGATTTGGAATTAACCGCAGTATTATTCGCTTTGAAGATCTGGAGACATTACATGTATGGGACGAAGTGTGAGATCTACACGGATCATAAGAGTCTTCAGTACATCTTGAGCCAAAGAGACCTCAACCTGAGACAAAGGAGATGGATTGAACTGTTGAAGGATTATGACTATCAGATTCTCTATCATCCCGGGAAAGCGAATGTAGTGGTAGATGGCTTGGGTCGAAAGTCGATGGGAAGCCTAACTCATGTGGATGTGAGAAAGAGGCCGATCTTGAGGAACTAAAAGAATTGTTTAATCAAGGATTGAAAATGGAGATTGGAGGATCAAGAGTTTTATTGGCTCATTTTCAAGTAAGGCATAAGTTAATGGAAGAAATAAGGGATTCACAAGATAAGGACCCACACATGATGAAGTTGAAGAATGAGACGAGAGCAGGAAAGAACTCTAAGTTTGAGGTGGTCAATGGAATTTTGAAGTGTAAGAATAGAGTATGCATCCCTGATGTGGATGGATTAAAGGAAAGGGTATTAAAGGAGGCACATTAGATGCCTTACTGTGCTCATCTTGGAACTACCAAGATGTACCATGATGTGAAAGCTAACTATTGGTGGCCTGGATTGAAGAAAGATGTGGCTAAGTTTGTAGCATCCTGCCTAACTTGCCAGCAAGTCAAGTATGAACATCAGCGACCCTCGGGATTGCTACAAGAGATTCGCTGAATAGAAGTGGGAATGCATCACTATGGACTTCGTTGTTGGCTTGCTTAGAACCTCCAAAGGACATGATTCTATATGGGTCATAGTGGATAGATTGATAAAGTCTGCTCATTTTCTAGGAGTTAAGACCATATATTCTGCAGCTCAGTATGCGCAGTTGTATGTAGATGAGATCATGAAACTATATGGAGTGCCAATTTCTATCATCTCAGATCAAGGAACTCAAATCACCTCAAGGTTTTGGCAGAAGTTGCAAGAAGTGTTAGGAACACAACTAGATTTCAGTACGGCATTTCATCCTTAAACAAATGCCCAGTCTGAAAGAACAATTTAGATGCTCGAGGATATGCTAAGGATGTGTGTCTTGGACTTTGGCGGTAGCTGGGATAAGTATTTACCCTTGATTGAATTCGCTTACAACAATAGCCATCATTCATCCATTGGTATGGTGCCATACAAAGCATTATATGGGAGAAGATGTCATTCTCCAATTTGTTGGATCGAACCTGGAGACAAGAATGTAGAAATGCCCGAATTACTTAAGGAGACTACTGAAAAAGTACTAATAATTCAAGATCGACTGAAGATAGCTTTCAATCGGCAAAAGAGTTATGTAGACCCTAAGCAAAAAGAAATCTAATTTGCCGTAGGAGATCACGTGTTCTTAAAGGTCTCTCCAATGAAAGGAGTTATGAGATTTGGCAAGAAAGGAAAATTATCACCTCGTTTCATTGGTCCTTTCAAAATCTTAGATAAGGTTGGAGAGGTGTCTTATAGACTTGCACTGCCTTCAACTTTGACACATTTGCACCCAGTGTTCCACATCTCAATGCTAAGGAAATATGTGTCAGATCCATCTCACATTCTTTTACCTCCAGACATTATGTTAGATGAGCAACTATCCTATGAGGAGTCACCGATAGTTATAGTGGATCAACAAGTAAAGAAGCTAAGAAATAAGGAGATACCCATGATTAAGGTTCAGTAGCGAAATCATGGGATAGATGAGTGCACTTGGGAAGCAGAGGAAGAGATGCGATAGAAGCATCCTCAGCGTTTCAAGAGAAACTAGGTAAGGGTTTAAATTTGAGGATGAATTTTTTTAAGGAGGGGAGAATGTAACAACCCACACCCACTCTAAAAATTTTCGTGATAAATTGCTTGATTTAGAACTTTTAAGGTTAAGTGTGTGCTTGTGTAAAAATTTGTGATTTAAGTGATTAATGAGTATGTGGCATATTAAATTAATTTTATTATGCATAAAATGAGTTATTGTTGTGAAATAAATGATTTACATGAAGTGTATTTGCATAAAAGAATTTATTTTAAATAAAATGAATTTTCATGCATAATACAATTTTTAAGCATAAAATAATTTTATGAGTATTTTTAAAATATTTTAAAATACATATTTTTGGGGGAAATGTTACAGAAATAATAAGAAAAATATTTTTTTTATTTTTAATTTTACTCAGCCCAAAAATTTAAATAAAAGCCAAATACCCAAAAGCCTACCACACAAAAATCCTCCTAACCTAGTTCATTAAGGGTATTAGTGAAAATTTCACCCCAACCCTAATATATATTCTAAGTTTCAGCCAGACCAAGGTTCCAGCAGCTATTCTCTTATTCTTTCTATGTCCTGGCAGAAAAATCCTCTCAAAATATTTCTCTCTACCGAAATTAAGAAAACACCTTTCCGTTTCGCGATTTCTTGACCGTAATCGTAAGTTTTTCTTCTCTTTCGATTTCTAAACTGATTTCTATAAAATAAATTATGGGAAAATTATTTTGAACTGGTTAAATATTGATTTTTATAGATTTAATTCTGTTTGGGTGAGTTTTGAAAAAGAAAATTCTATTTTCTACTGAAAACATGATTCTTTCCGCGAAATTCTCCAATGGTGAATTCTATAACTTAAAATCACAATTTTTATGCATAAACATCATGGGGGGGTGGGCAATTTGTGTATGGTTGTGTTCTAAACTAATTTTTGATCTGTTTTGATGGAAAATATTGGATTAAATAATATTTTTGCATATTTTTGTGATGACCGAAAAGTTTCAAAAAACAAAGGAGTTTAAGGTTTTTATGTTAGAACTTGGAAGTTGGAAAATATTATTCTTGAATGGACATATGGCTGCTGATTTGTATGAAAAAGTGCTCTAGTATGATGTTTGTTCTATTTAGATGAAAATAATGATTTAAATCTTATGTCTGTTTATCGCTGAAATAAACGAAATGCGCGGAAAGCGCGAAAACTCATGATTTTTCACCTAAACCTTTAAACTTGGATTTTTTTGTATAAATCCTATCTATGGCTGCTGAATTATGTATGGATGTGTTCTAAACTGATATTTTCTATGAATTAATGAAAAATAATAGTTTAAACACCCTGTTTACATATTTCTGAAATGACTGGAAAATACCGAAAATAAGAAAACTCATAGTTTTGTGCTCTATAATTCAAAAGTTGAATTTTTTTTTATGTATAAACAACACTATATGTGGCCAATTCTTATGAATTTAAATTCTAAAATGATTTTTTTTGTATTTACATGAAAATTCTTGGTTCAAACCATGTTTTTACATATTTCTAAAATAGACGGAAAGTGTGAAAAGAAGAAGAATTTAGTCTCTACCTTTGTAATGCATTCGGCCTATATAAACATTTTTGTTCCAATGTTCATAATTTTTATGTGATGTGTTTTGATCATTATTGACATGTATGTATGACTAATAAATGATAAAATTGCATGTTAGTTGAATGTATGATCCTAGATAAGCTTAAATGCATTATGGTATACTTACGGTATACTTAAGGTATCTTAACCTTACATTGTGATTAGAATACAAATATGATTGGGAAGTATGGAACTAGATGTTATGATGACTTGATAATAAATACATGGTTTTGAGTTGATGAAGTGTCAATTGAATAAAAAGGATTATAAGAGTTAAGCATGACACTTGAAAGATTAATGGTTAAGTTGACATGTATGATAGTGCAATATGTATTAAGATGATTATTAAAGTAAAATGATATTGAGGTAATAATATTGTAATGACCTTAAAAAGGTATTAATGTGATTGCAATGTGATATCAAGAGAGCCTATAAGGCCTATGTGTAAGACTTTCAAAGTCAACGTGTTATGTGCAAGTGACGAGTACACCTATGTGTGGACTCTAGGTGTATGTGTATGCTATATGTGCATGGGGTAGTTATGGGATAGGAGCATCATGAGTAAATAAATACTAAGTGTTAAATCAAATATTATGTTAGAGATTGAGGAGCTTTAGAAGTGCAAAAGGACTATGTATACTAGGAGCGAAAGAACCCCAAGTTGAGCAAACATCGTATTCATTCTTCAAGTGTGGGCAAATGCCATATTTAAGTTATAAGTGTGAACAACATTATGTTGTGTTACAAGAATGTGATATGTTGTTATGTGAGCCCTTGTGATAGTTGAAACCCAAGTTCTTCCTATTCTAAATATTATTATATGATTTCTTTTTCAAGCTTAGGTTGCCAAAGGACATTTAGTCCAAAACTAGTTTGTTTATCCAATAAGAAATTCTTGTGATTAAGACCCTAACTTATATTCTTTCTAGAACTACACTATCATCGTATCTTTTGTTTGAAAGCTAAACTACTATTATTATTGAAATACATGTTATTGTTACCTTATGTGATATTGTTAATTGTGATTACCATTAGCTTTAGCTATGGTACCTTTTACCCTTTTACGCAGAATCCTCATATCGATGCAGGTAACCATCGGAACTTGTGCACATGGTCTTAACCCGTTGGATAGGGGTAGTGTATCCATCTCAGCTAGAAGGGGCGGTTCTAGCAGTGGAGCCTGATTAGCTTCATGCCTTATAAGTGATAGGAGTTGAAATTTGGTATAAGGCCACCTCTCCTTAAGTGTTCGAGTGATAGAGCAATAGCCTTCACTTATCATAAGTGATAAGTGTGATTTCTGTAAACTTGCCAAATTGAACCCTTGCTAAATTGCAATCTGATTCATGAACTACAAATCATGAACTAAGTGTATAAGTTATGTGTTTCCTGTTCAAAGGAATATGTGATATGTATGTGCCTTATCATTTACTCATTGAGATCATTTATCTCACCCTTTCTTTTTTCTTGTGTGGTTCTAGGTGAGCAAATGTGTAGAGCCAAGGTGATGGCTCAAGCATTCTACTTCGCTTGGGGAATTCCTTGTCCAAGTTATCAATAATACTATTTTATGAAGTCTTGTCATTAGATGCTTCGAGAATGTTGATTGATACTTATTGATATATATATTATTTTCCTTATGGATTTTATGTGTAATGATTTATTTTAGACTTCCGCAATTTAAGGTATTCATCTAAATGTTTTAAACAAGTTATTGTAAGAGGTTTGGTGAAATCCTAGGCATGATTTGTTTATATGTAAGTGGGTTCTACGGGCGTGGGTGACCTTATGTCTCCCCATGTTCTAGGACCGTCATATCTCTAAGGTTGGGATGTGACAGATACATTATCAAAGTATGTAGTTGCTAATAGGAAAGGTGTAAGAATGTTGAGGAATGATAAAAATAGGATTAGGGCATATTGTTAGGAAGGGTATCCTTTCCTTATATATGTTACTAGGGACAACAATAATACTTCTGACTTGATAGTTAATACTTATAGACCCAAGCACAGATGTAAGTCTGTTTTCCATAATCCTAGAGTGACAGGTAAATATTTAGCTAATTTTTTTTAGAGAAAGGATATTTGACTAACCTAGAGTAAAGGTCAGAGAGTTGAAGCTATGGCAAAGAAAAAATTAAGGATCCATGCTTTAATGTCCATGTGCAAAAGAGCAAGATTGCTTGTACTTGTTGAACTCAATGGCAACTACAAAGTAGAATATGCAGAACTTAAAGCATATGGAGCTGAGATAAAAAGAAGCAATCCAGGTTTTGAGTTCTAGATTGAACTTTATAAGGAGGCCCTAAAATAAGGGGAAAGGGTGTTTTACAGACTCTTTGTCTATTTTGATGCATGTAAAAAGAATTGGAAGGTAGGTTGCAAACTAATTATAGGTCTAGATGGCTATTTCTTGAAAAGTGTTTATAAAGGTCAAATGTTGTTTGTAGCAGGAACTGATGGTGACAACTAAATGATGCCAATTGCTTGGGCAGTATGTCAAAAGGAGAATAAAAGCAATTGGAAGTGGTTTGTTCAATGGTTGGTTAAAGTACTTGATTTGAATGATGGGAGAAGGTGCACTTTCATTTATGTTATGCAGAGGGTAAGTAAATTATATGCTTATATTTCAATGTTTATTTGATATTTTTTAACATTTTTAGTTAAATAAACTAGTCAATATTTTATATGCTACTTCATTTTTATTTTGCATCATTTTAAAGAATGTCCTATTTAAGTCCTGTATCTAATCTTGGCTATTATTTTTTAACATATTGCAAGGGTTTATTACCTGCTGTTAATGAAGCATGTCCATTAGCAGAGCATAGGTGGTGTGTAAGACATGTATATGTGAATTGGAGAAAAAAATGGAGAGGGGAGGAGTTGAGAAGAAAATTTTGGAGGTTAGCTTGGTCTACATTTGAAAAGGAATACAAAGATAATCTTGAGCTGTTAGCTGTAGAGAATGGAAAGAGATGTGTTAGAGATTTGCTCCATTATCCACCACATAAATGGTGTAGGGCGTATATGAGGACCAAATGTTGCGCTGAAATGGTGGATAATAATATCTTAGAGACCTTCAATTCTTGGATTTTGGAAGCAAGAAAGAAACATATTATTAGTATGCTGGATACAATTAGGGTAAAGGTTATGAATAGGCTGTGGAAGTATGGTGAGATGGTGAAAAAATGGCACGGTGACTACTCTCCTGCATGTCTCCTTAAATTTGAAGAAAATTGGGTTTGTTCTATGGATTATGTAGTGAAATTTGCAGGTGGGCATGCATATGAGATAGGTGAGGGGGAAGACAGATATACTTTGTTTCTTAATAAAAAGGTATGCACTTGTAGAAGCTGGGATGTTAGTGGGATCTCATGTAAACTTGCAATTTGTGGATTATTTAATGAAAAGGAGGATCTAGAGCACTATATATCTGAATGGTATAGTAAAAATACATACCTCAAGGCTTACTCTAACCACATGCAACCTGTCAGGGGTAGGAAATTCTAGAAATTCAACCCACATCAGCCAATTGAGCACCTTCCAATAGATGTGCAGCATGGGAGTTAGAAAAAACAAAGAGTTTTGAGTAAAGAAGAAGAATCATAGAAGAAGAAAACTGGAAAATTATTAAGGAAAGGCATAAGAATAGGATGTAGTGTGTGTAAGGAAGTGGGGCACAATAAGGCAAAGTGCAACAAAAAAAAAAAAAGAAATGGTAAGTGTGTGTCAACAATTATGTAAAGTACACTGAATGACATGTGGTAGATAGGTTAGTAAGTATATTACAATGTTAATTTTAATGCTTATTTTATAGCTTAATGAAGTTAGCTGCTCAGCAAGTGCAACTAGACAAGCACTAGTTGGCAGTGCAAATCTACCTACTCAATCTCATGGCTCCATATCAAGAAAGAGAAAGTAGTCTACAATCAATGATGTATATGAACCAGCTAATGCAAAAGCTACTGTTACTTCTAATGAACATAGTAGCTTTAGAACACGTACTAATGCTAGACCAATATATGATAAAGGAGGTGCAAGCAAGAATGCATGTTCATCATCAATCCCTGCAATGTTTGATCCTCTAGGAGCAAAAGAGTTAGGAGGCATATGTGTAAGAGCATCAAGAAAGAAGAAAGTCTTTGGTTTTGGGGTTCACATCTCTGAACACACTAGTGCAACCATATGGAATGTAAGTTGTTTAAACATATATTAGCTAGAGTGTAAGTTATGGCAAAGGTCATGTTTTTAATTTTATCTTATATTTATAGCCTTGCCAATATGGTGACAGGCAGATATTACCTACTACATTTGAGTGTTATGGGTTTGGCACTCTAAGTTTCATTATAAAAGGCCAAAGACTTAAAGGACAGTAAGTGGTCATACTTTAATTCATGGAGAAGCAGCATCTAGGGGCAGTTTGCATGCTTCCCCTCCAATTGATATACCACCTGCTTATGCCCATTAACAAGCACTAATTGGGAGGAGAATTCAATTCAAAACTCCTGAGCATAGAGAAATTGCACCAACTAACCTACCATACAAAGCTACTGGACTGTAATGGAAAGGTCATGATGCAACAACTGGAAGACAACTTTAAGTTAAAAGATAAAGAATGACATCTAAATTGTCTAAGAGGAATGCAAACTAGCAATTAGACAAGCTTTAAGATTTTGGATCATGATTTTTGTTTTTTATGTTATTATGTGCAATTGGACACTTAGTGATGGTTGGTATAGCTTGGATGTTTATCCACATATTTTGTCTATGATATATTTAGGAGAAAGGTAGAAATTACACCATTTTATAATTAGATGGAACAATAACCTGGTCAATTCTTTTATTTTTTGTTCTATTATCTAGGTTGAGCCAAACTTATGAACTAGTATGTTTGTAACAAATTAGTGATATAGAAGGTATTTATATGTTAAGGTAATATGACTTTTAGCTAAGCAAAATGAATATATTAGTGTAGATTTGTTTCTTAAATTGCAAACAAGTATTTTTGTGTATCAAGGATAGATTGCTTGTGAATGTCATTTTGCTGAAGTTTGCATATGAAATTTATATGCTAATATCAAGAAATGGGGGCAATATTATCTCTTTGGTTAGTGAATTTAATTAGTTATACATCATTCTATTAAACATACCCAATATGAATATCATATAATTCAAATAAGCATAAATTTTAAATATATTTCACATAAAATGAAATTAGTTAATATATCACTGTCAACCAAAATACCATCAATTACATATAAAGTAATTACAAAATTTAGGTTTGAATGGCTTTTACACAATTGCATTCTGCCCAAACCATTACCACCAACTCAATAATCCAACCGTTAAGGCTTACTTTACAAGCAATACATAAACAATGAAGAACACCCAAGATAAAATGACCAAAAGCTTAAATCTTCTTTTTTCTTTTTCTAAGACCAGTAAAAGTTCTTCTTGATCTCTTCTCCATCTTCAGTATCTCCATCTCCTTTCTCAATTGAGCAACCTTACCTAGCAAACATTCACTTTCATCAGAGAGTTGGAAATGCATATCATGAGGCCCTAATTGCATATTGTTTAGTAAATGATTTCTGACTATGAATTGGTTGTTATCTACCTTCAATTGGTTAATCAATTGCCTATATCTTTGTAGAATATTAGGATCAATCCATTTAAAGAATTTGCACTTCACTGATGTGAACCCTTAATTTTGCACCTTCCAGTATGTGTTTGAACCTTAGAAGCACTTGGGCTTGGTAAACAAACTTTTAGAAGTCAAAAACTCTCAAAATGATAAAATCAAAATATTTCTTTTTAGCATTTGAATCCTTTCAAATCATCCAGACTGAGTAATGAGTACAACGCAACTAGAATCATGAAAAATGGATGAGAAATGAGCAAGAATGGGCCAAAATAGGCAAAATGGGTGAAAATGGGCCCGTTACTGCTGAGTTGTATAGCATTGCCACAAAAGCCTATGCGGAACCACAAAGCCCTATGTGGCTATGCCGGAAAGAACTTTGTGGCACCGCAAAGGCTTCTGTGGCAACTCTTGTAAAATTCAGTATTTTTGCAATCCCATATTGGAATTTTAGTGTTTTTCCCCTCTAATCCTCCTCCTATATATAGAGGGCCTCCTTACACTTCAAATGACGAACTTTTAAAGCCTGAAAAGCAATAACTTTAAGCAAACTGCTTTGCATTTGCACCTCGTTTTACAAAGCAAGGTGGAGGGTTTCTCCTTGATTCATACCCGACTAGTTTAAGGCTTTCCGCCCTCCTGTTCGAGGCAAGTCTCTTACCTAAGGCTCATGTCTGCTGCCCAAGACTAGCCGCTGCTGGTCGCCTAAGGCTAGTTGCCGCCTGCTGTTTGAAGCTATTCGCCGCCCGCCATCCAAAGCCAGCCTCTGCCCGTCGTTCGAGGCCAACAGCCGCCCGCCATTTTAAGCCAGTCACTGCCTGCCATCTGAAGTTAGTTATCGCCCGCCATCTAAGGTAAGCTTCTTTTCCTTTAATTCTCTTTTGTCTAAATTTTCTTGCCTCTTTTAGTTAGTTAATTAAATTGATTCATCTAGGTTACTAGCTAATCAATTTGGTAATCAATTAAATTAATTAATTAACTCAACCCTCTTTTAATCAATTAATCAAAACATGATAAAGTGGCTAGGCTAAATTAACCCCTTCGCAAAAAGGGGGAATTGCGTAGGTTTTGATTCCCATTCAAAGGGATATGTAGGCATGCTTGGTTCAAACATTGAATCTAACTAAAATTAACCAACTCTCCCTCCTATCACCTCCTTCACTTACTTTTATTTTGCTTTCCTTTACTTAGTTATTAGGTTTAGTTTGGGGAATGTGTGACTTTCCTAGAACCCAAAAGGACTAGAGGAGTTATCCTCTAAGTTCAGATTTCATTATAATATTGACTCTCTTTTATCTTGAATTCTAATTGTGTATAAACTTTATGGATTGAATGATCATGCATATTATAAATTATTCATGCATTTTAATTGCTCATGAAATATATTTTAAGTTACTTTTACATTACTTGACTAAACTTATTTTGTTAAAATAAACTGAAAACCTAGTCCCTGAATCCTCTTTCGTTTTGAGGCTAGTGATCTTTTTCCTTTGGGTAATAATTGGAGTCAAATAGGTTTTTTCCTTATATTTTCCCAAATAAAAGTAAATTAAGGTGGCAACTCTAAGAAACAATTTTCAAATCTATCAAAGATAAACTCGAGGGCTTCCTTGTGAGTTCTTTCCCACATGAGCATTTTGATTCCTTTTAGTAGATCGGATCGGTGCTTGGGCGAGGCCTCATAGCTGACAATTGTAAATTCAAAAAACAATTAACTCAATAGATTTTCAAATGCAAGGATCAATTAGTTCATACCCACATAAGTAAATATTGAATGAAACTTACCTTATACCTAGCACAACCAAAAAATCTTCTTCCTAGGTTCATATCACTCCACGATGTTTGAATTGGTGCTTTAAGGCCACACTCACTATACAAAATTGAGTGCTCTGATATTGCATCAGACACACCTATGTTCATACTTCTCATCCTCTAGTTGGTGATAGAAGAAGAGGAAGAAGAATATGAAGCCATGGATCTTGCTTGATTAAATTCCTTTTCCCTCAAACTATCTCCAATTTCATTAAAATTGTGTTATGTTAATTTCCACTTTCAAGGTTCAGTTCATAAAAAAAGGAATTTGGACGCCAATTTACCCTAACTAATAAGTGAAGGTGGGACCCACATCTGTCTCAGTGGGCCCAAAATAAACTTCTGTTATGGTCACGTGATAGCATGTGACCATTAAGCCCTTAATTGAGCCATTTTTGTGACTTTAGGCCCTAAATTGAATGAAAATTTTTACAAGACACCAAATTGAGCTTTTTGTAAAAGTTCAGGGCCTAAATTGGGTATTCTCCCTAAGTAATCAAAGATCAACACAGATGTTTTAAATAAAATTTTTCTTAAGGATCAATTGCATAATCCTTTAAGATTCAATAAACTCTTCCTTTTATTAATAGAAAAGGGAAGAGGAATAACAAACTAAATTATTAGTAAACCTAATAAAACAAAAAGAAAGGAAGAAGAAGAAACTATAAATATTGCTTGTCAACTTGTGTGTCTCTAAAGTGCAGAAAATAATTTGATTTTATAGACTAAGGACATGAAAAGATATTAAGAAAATAAGCTGAAAATCAGGTTTACAGTAGAGCATGTGAACATTAGTAGACAGGTAGGAATTCAAGTATTCTATTTTATTTAAAATAAAAGACCTAGTCATGAGGGAAAGATTTTATTCACATGGGTAAACTTTTGAAGTTGATTACTTCAACTGCACAACAATCCCCCACAATTTCAAAAGATTTAACAAGTTATTGCTGGGTTAATATCACTAAGTATATTACATCAAATTGAATGCCTTTTGGCAATGAACTAAATTTTAGATTTGAATAAGTCACAATTTACAACGTGATTGGTTAAGTTATACTTCTATGAACCAAGAACCTTTTAGACTAAACTGGTATTCTTATTAAACACATTATACTTCCATAATTTGTTGTTCAACACAGTTTTGTGGTAATAGGCCGTGCATGTGCCTCATAATTCATGCGTGCTCTAGAGATTTTACTAGAATCTCATTGGAGTGGCCCCACTCTACACTCATATAAGTGATTTTATTAGGTGCATATTGCAATCTTATACCTTACCAATAAGGGACATAAAATTCATTAAGAAAAAGTACCTTAACCTTTCAATAATTGAAATATTGCACTATTTACACCATAGGAGGGACATCTTTCACTCATAGTGTATTATACAGATCAACAATTGACTTGTTTTTACCCATATGAACCTAATTTAAGAGATCTCCAATCACATAGGTTAGGTTACTATCAATATTAATTTTCTGTAATCACTGTTGTCCCATTCCCGTTAATGTACTAAAAATCAATTTCCTACTTAGAGATTTTGTCAGAGGATCAGCCAAATTCACTTCTGACTTCACATATTCTATAGAAATAATCCATCTTTGAGCAGCTAGGTGATCACATTATGTCATAGCCGTATATGTCTGTTGTTACCATTGAAAGCTTTATTCTTTACAATGGACATTGCCGCTTGGCAATCATAATGCATTGACACTGAAGGTGTTAATTTCATTCCTAATGGAATGTCTGCTTAGAAGTTTCTTAACCACTCAACCTCTTTACTAGCTAACTCTAGAGTTATAAACCCTGATTCCATAGTAGATTTAGCAATTATTGTTTGTTTGGTCGACTTCCAAGCTACAACACCCTCACCTATAGTGAATACATATCCATTTGTGGATTTTGTCCAATCTGAATCAAAAATCTAGTTTGCATCATTGTATCCTTCTAATACAGCAGAAAATCCACTATATAAAATACCATAATTTACGGTACCTCTTAAATATTTCATTACTCTATTCAAGGTAGTCCAATGATCATGAATGGAATTATGTGTGTATCTACTCAATCTACACATAGCATAAGCTATATCAGTTCTAGTATAATTCATTAAATGCATCAAACTCCCAATAATTTAAGCATATTCAGATTGAGCCACACTATTATCTTTGGAGTTAATTTCTTCTGAATATGCTTAAGCCCTATCCACATTATAGTCCTCCAATTCATTTTTGTTACTTAAAAATCATTGAACTTCACAAATAATGCACATTAAAATACTTCTGTGAACTTTTCCATTTAAAACTAATAGCAAACTTACGTGGAAGAGCTGTGTAAACAATTTTACATTAAAAAAAGCCAATCAGCAAGCTTTTGCTCTCTTGCTCCATTTCCTGTGGCCATCATCATTTTATTCTCTCTTTTACTTTCACTTTTATAAAAATCCCACTATTAGATTTTGTGTTCTTTTTAACAACTACTTGAGTACATGACCATTTTTCTCTCTCCACCAACTGCTTGGCCAAAGTCCCCAATGAAGCCCTTGAATTTAATTCCTTGAGTCTAGCTAGATAGATCATATTTTCAGAAACCAAAACAAAAATTAACTCAGGAGGGTGTTTCTTTAGGATTTTTCACTCTTGTATGATCTTTTTGTGGATTCTGCTAGAGATATTTGTGAAGCAATCATTGCTGGTTTTTTTGCGGTTGCTATTGACATTGGTATAGTGGTGGTCGGATGAGTAAGGAACGATGTCGAATTGGTGGAAAACATCGATTTTTTAGATCTCGCCATTGTCGTTGGTTGTCTAGGTTTTGGGTCTGCTTCTTTTTTTTTTTAAGTTTTTGATTTTTCTTTATCTTATTCTTTCTCTGTTACCCACTTCATATCTAAGCAAGAAAGTCCCCAAGATCACAACATGCACCCTTAGACATGTATGGGTATACCAGGAGCTAGCAATTTTGCAGGTACTCTTTTTTCTAATATAGAAAGAAAAGGTACTGCTAAGCTTAACTATGAGTAAATTATCATGAATAGCATCGTTTTGCGTGATTCAAGCAAAATAGAAAACATAAAATTTGAACAAATAAAAACCCATTTTAAGAATCAATAAGGGGAAAAAAATCCAAAATTGTAAAATAAAAGAGTTAATCATTAGAAACAAGCATGGGTCTCCCAAGATCGATGTAAAACAGCCCAAATTCCAAAGACTTATTCTTTTATCTCTCAACAACAAAGAAAAGATTTTTTTGTTTCCTATTAAAAATAAAAGAAAAGAAAAAAAGAATTGAAGAGGAAGAACAACACTAATATTTTTATCTCTAAGCATAAAAAAAATAAAAAATTATTAGTTTTGCTTGAGAGAGCAGTAGGACAAAACAGAGAGCATTTTCACTGCTCCTCTGTAATATTAACATTCTTAAAAAAAAAAAAAAAGAATAATGAATATGAAATGTTGATGTGGCTTTGGCATGTAGTATTTTATATCATCTCCTGGTTTGCTGATGTGGCTTTTTTTAATATAAAAATGCTTACATAATAATTCCACATAAACTTACTGTTAGTTTTAGATGGAAAAATTGACAGAAATATTTTAATGTGCATGATTTATGAAGTTGAGTGATTTTTAAGTAATGAAAATGAATTGAAGGACCATAATGTGCGTATGGTTTAAGTTGGAGGACCACGTATAAAATTAACTCATTATCTTTGTTTGCCCTTATGCACCAAGAAGAATGGTTGAATTGGTAGTAAATTAAAATTTAAAAGAAAAGATAGGAAAAGAAAATTATAGACATAAGATTTTATAGTGGTTTAGGTGTTAACAAACTCTACGTCCATTCCCCAATCTCAATTGGGTGTTCTACTATCACTAGACAATTACAATGGAGTTTTAAGCTCACTCCTAACTCATAATGTGTTTTAATGGCTAACATACAATCCTTACAAGTGTTTTCCCTTTAGGGTCACACTCAAACCTATACAAGAGTTTTCTATTGGCTCACTCTCAACCTAATACAATGTGTTTTTGAAGTCTAACACTCAACCCTTTGAGTAATGAATGCTCTTACAATAACCAAATAAATACAAAGAAAGATTAAGGCTTTAAGAAATTAAATTGCAAGAGTTTGGCTATATGGAAGGTTGTTAGATAATTATGAGGGTCTTTAAAAGGGGTATTTATAGCTTTCACCCACCAAGACCCCTTATGAAGAGTATGGGTAGGATATCTTCCTCAATAGCCATAAAATATATATTAAATGCTCTGTCAGAGACACCATTTTAGCATGTGAACCCTTAATTTTTACACCCTCATCATCTAGCCACACCTTATCACTTGCTAAGTTTAATGAGTTACATGGAGCTGTTACGGCGGTTCCGTTAACCGGTAGGGGTTCAGGGGTTTTTTAGCCTTCAATTACATTGCTACTGGACATCTACATTTCCTAAACCTCAAACCAACCAATCTCTGCGAGGATCTGCATAGAACTGATGCGGATTCACTCCCCCTTGTGTGCGAAGCCGTGTTTTTGTACCGATTTTTGCACCAAAAATGATCAAATTGTCCCTTTAACCCAAATTTTAATCCCTTTTTAGCTTTATCCTTTTGGTCTTTTTACTTTTCAATTCCTAAACTATTCTCACCAACTTTTCCTTTAAATACCCCCCTCCACTTTTCATTTCTCTTCACCACTTGAGTTAGAGTTGATAGCTATCCTCTAATTCCTTTCTTCTTCTCCCTCCAATCACTCTCTAATTAATTAATTAATCTTTTTAATTAATTAATTATCTTACCCTAACCAAGTTAATTAATTTTTTTAATTAACTCAAACTATTTTTTTTAAATTAAAATTAATCACTCAATTAATTAATTAATTAATTAACCATTTTTTCAAAATCAAATTAATCATTTTCCTTAATTCACCCTTTATCCAAATTAATTAATTAATATTTTTAATTAATTAATCCATCTATCTTTTTCATCACATTAACTAATTAATTAATCTCCGATCAATCCAATCACCCTAGCTCCGATAAAATAGAATTTCGATTCGGTAAAACTCTCCATCCTCCAAAAGCAAATGTATCACCCTTTTCTTTTCATCCACAACCCCAAATCAAATCAATCAATTTAATCAACCCTTAAACCCTTCCACTTAATCATAGAATGAACTATGTGGATTTTGATTCCCATTCAATAAGGTACGTAGGCACGTTTGGAATCTAAATCCAATTCTCAAATCCAAATCCTAATCAATCTCCTTTCTTTTTTTAATTAATTGATATAATTAGTTTAATTTGTGGAAGTTTTACTTTTCTCCATGTTCATGCATTTTATTTATAATTATCATCTTATAAATATCATCCATCAAATTAATTTTTAAGTCAAATTAAATTTAAGAGCCAAATTTAGGTTATTTAAAACCAAAAATTTAATCTCCGAGCTCAACCTGGTTTGAAGACTGGTGACTTTTATCCTTGGGTAAGTTAATTGCAAAATTAATGAATTTGAGTCATAAATTAGGGTTTTCCTTAATTTTCCCATTTAAAAATAAATTAGGGTGGCAATTCCCAAAATCATTTTCAAAATCAACCAATCTAAACCCAAGGGTTCCATCGTAAGTCTAAGCCCAAATGAGCATCTCGATTCCCTTTAACTGATTGGGCTGGTGCTCAGGCGAGGCCTCACATAGTGGTCGCGATATTCATATTTTCTAATATTAACTTGGCACATGGCATTTTTCTATTGAATGTTTAGCTATTAGTTGGAGCTAGAATTTGTGTTATGAATGTCGTGGTTGAGACTCCTTCATCGCAGTCATGATTCCTTTATCGCACCCTAAGTCATAGTTGACTAAGGTCGTGAATCTCTCTAAATCTTGAGGCCTTTTGCTTCAATTTTTCTAGGTCATGATCTGTTGAGTCACGATCACAAGTGCTCTGTCATGGTTGCGATCCTGGCATTATGTTCGTCAATTTAGGGACCACCATATGACTTGAGATTTTTGAAGTTGTTTTGATTTTTTAACTTTGCCAAAGTGTAATTCCTACAAAATCAACACCTAAAATAAACATTAGATTATTCCAATTTGATTATCAAGATAAAAATATAGATTGATTAAGTTATGAACCAACTTAGGTCAAGAATCTCCCCATTTTTTATTCTAACAATCAAATTGTATTTAAAAAAATTGTCCAATTTTAGCATTATAAAGGAGGAAAATTCCCCTTTAATTAGTGATCCCTTTAAACAAATGTTGTTAACGTACTTCAAGTCATGTTAATTTTACAAACAATCAAGAGTTAAATCACAATAAGTAATTAAATCACAATTCACGAGTAATGTTCAATTCTTAGAGTAATTTAGTTCTTTTCTCCCCCTTTGGCAACAAAAAGAGGAGTTTAATAAAAAGGAATGAGCATTCAATAAAGTGAAATATAATAAGAATTAAGAAATATCAAGGAAAATAGGAAATGAATTGAAAAGACAATTGCATTCATTGAAAGATCTAAATACAAATATGATCGTTGAATTAGAAAAGCCAAAATTAAAGATTGCTTAAGTGAAAAATAAAAGAAATTCTAAAATAAAGTTGAAAGAAGAAAGGAAGGAGAAAATGAAGAAGTCCTAATTTTAAGACTCAATATCTTGTTCACTTTCTTTATTAGACACCTAATCCTCTAAATGACATTGTGACAAACCCATTGCCTTGCATATCATAAATGTCTTGATGAATATAGTAAAAAAGGTTAACTTTCTTCATAATTTTGGAGAATATCCTATCCACATTAAAAGGAGTTTGAGAAGAAGTAAGGGCTTTAGGAGGTTTAGGTTGAGGTTGAGTGATGTGACCCTGCTAGCTATAGAGAACTAGGAATGAATCAAACCCAAGGATCGAACAAACAAGGATAAAGGAAAAGCTTGATCTAATTCACACCTGTTGAAGAGAACCAAAGCTATAGGGGGGTAAGCACCACAAGTTACCTTGATAAGCTCAGATTTAAGTTCTAAACATGAACTTGGAAGAATTTCTCACTCAAAGAAAATTCAAAAAAGATATTATTATTCATAAAAATTGCCTTTGTTACAATAGAGGTTTTTAATTTATATGTAAGCTAACCTCCTAACCTCAACCCTAGAATTAGATAAGAGCTAAGAAATCTGATTCTTTATAGAAACAAGAATCCTTATTGAAAATAGAATCCTAATTAAGAAATCTTTATTGAAAAAATAATTCAAATTAAGAAATTAACTTCTAAAATCAAGCCAAATAAAATAAGTATGATGTAGACCTCCTAATATATCAAGTTCAAGCCCACAATTGCAAATAGTACATTTAAAACATAAAACTCGGACATAACAGCTGAAGGCTCATCACGTCCGCAACGATCATTGAGTTCGCGATGAGAGTAGAATGTTTGCCTACTATTGCACCTGCGTGGCTGGTACACTAGCAAGATGGTATGCGTTCTGGCCCTATCATGACTGTGACGAGTGTCATGGCTATGACACCTTTAGTCTTCAGCATTTTCTTGTTCTTCACCTCTATTTTGTAGCCAAGAATAGGTGATTAGCCTTTGGGAAGGTTTTGGCATCTTTTGGATAGTATAGAGGCCTTCTAAAGTTGATTCTTCATCTTACATTTCATGATTAACCCCTACAAGGCTTCTTTCATTCTCTTTGTTCTTGCCCTTGTCATTGGACTTCCAATTCCTTGCAAAGGATCTTTGTAAGACCTTGTAGTCATATCTCCTTGATCTCTATCATTCCTTCCCTTCTCAAAAGGATTCATCCTCGAATCACTTACATTAAACAAAGTAAGATCAAAAACATTAAATGTAGCACTAACATTACTATAGTTACTTGGCAAATCTAGCTTGTAGGTATTATCATTGATTTGCTCTAAGGGTTGAAATGGTCAATCTCTTTTGGGTTGCAACTTGGACTTCCTTTGGGTGGGGAATCGTTCCTTTCTCATATGAACCCACCCTCAATCTCCAAGTTCAAAAATAATTTTGACCTGCCCCTTATTTGCTTGCCTTACATATTGTTCATTCTTCCTTTCAATGTTGGCTCGCACCTTGGCTTGAAGATCCTTCATAAATTCAAATCTATATGCTTATTAATAGGTAAAGGCAAAATATTTAAATGAGTTAAAAGATTAAACCCATAGATAATCTCAAAAGAAGTAGTTGAATGAACATTCCTATTATATGCAAACTCAATGTGTGGTAGGCATTTCTCCCATTGTTTCAAGTTCTTTTGTGTGATTGCATGTAACAAGGTAGAGAGTGTCCTATTGACTACTTCAGTTTGTCCATCTGTTTGAGGATATGCAACAATAGAAAACAGTAGTATAGCTTCCAATTTTCCCCATAAAGCACGCCAAAAATGGGTTAGGAACTTAACATCCTAATCACTCATAATTATTTTAGGCAAACCATGCAAATGAACTACCTCTTTAAAGAACAAATCAACAATATGTGTGGCATCATTAGTTTTAGCACAAGCAATGAAGTGAGCCATTTTACTAAACCTATCAATAACAACAAATATGCTATCCATACCACTTTGAGATCTAGGCAATCCTAACACAAAAACCATTGAAATATCAGTCCAAGGATGGTTAGGTACTGGTAAAGGAGTATACAAACCATGTGGCTTGACCTTAGACTTTGCTTGTTTATAAGAAATTCACTTCTCACAAATAGATTGCACATTATGCTTCATGCTAAGCCAATAAAAATGTTCATGCAAAATGTCAAAAGTCTTTTGAACACCAAAGTGCCCTATCAAAGCACCCCCATAAATTTCCCTTACAAGCAACTCTAGTAAAAAACATATAGGCACACATAATTTATCCTTTTTAAACAAAAACCCATCATGCCTATAATATTCTCCAAATGCAAACTTATCACATGCATTCCATACTTGGCCAAAATCAGCATCATTCATATATAATTCTTCAATAAACTCAAAACTAAGTAATTTAGTTTGCAATGATGAAAGTAATGCATACCTCCTAGACAAAGCATTAGCAATAACATTTTCCTTTCCATGTTTATACTTAATCACATAAGGAAATGTTTCTATAAACTCTAGCCATTTAGCATGCCTCTTGTTAAGCTTACCTTGGGATTTCAAAAATTTTAAACTTTCATGATCAGAATGGATGATGAATTCCCTAAGCCAAAGATAATGTTGCCATGTATGTAGAGTCCTAACTAATGCAAACAATTCCTTGTCATAAGTAGGATAATTCAAAGCTGACCCATTAAGCTTTTCGTTAAAATACGCAATGGGTTTAGAATCTTGCATCAAACAGCCCCAATCCCAATCCCAGATGCATCACATTCAATTTCAAAAGTTTTATCAAAATTTGGCAAGCTCAACAATAGTTCATTTATCAATTTATCTTTCAAGGTATTAAAAGCTCTTTCGTGCACATCATTCCACTTAAACACAATATTCTTTTTAATAAATTCATTCAAAGGTGCACCAATAGAACTAAAATTTTGAACAAACCTATGATAAAAACTTGCTAAACCATGGAAACTTCCTACTTGTTTGCATTTTTAGACATAGGCCATTCCTTAATTGCCTTTAACTTTTCCTCATCAACACTAACACCATGCAAACTCATAACAAAACTAAGAAATATCACAGATTCCATGCAAAATGAGCACTTTTTAAGATTAGCATACAACTTGTGCTCCCTTAACACGCAAAAGACAACATGTAAATAATTTATATGCTCATCCAAACTTTTGCTATACACTAAAATGTCATCAAAGTATACTACTACAAATTTTCCAATGAAAGCACACAACACATGATTCATTAACCTTATAAAAGTATTAAGTGAATTAGTCAAATCAAATGGCATTACCAACCACTCATACAACCCATACTTAGTTTTAAATGCAGTTTTCCATTCATTGTATTAAGTGAATTAGTCAAACCAAATGGCATTACCAACCACTCATACAACCCATACTTAGTTTTAAATGCAGTTTTCCATTCATCACCTTCTTTCATTCTAATTTGATAGTAGCCATTCTTTAAATCTATTTTAATAAACATAAGAGCCATGTAATTCATCTAACATATCATCTAATCTAGAGATTGGATGTCTATACTTTACAGTGATTTTATTGATGGCTTGACAATCCACACATATGCGCCATGTTCCATCTTTCTTTAGGACTAAGATGACAGGAACTGAACATGCGCTAAGGCTTTCCCTTGCAAATCTTTTCTCCGCCAATTCATCCACTTGCCTTTGAATCTCCTTTATCTCCTTCGGATTGGCTCTATAAGCTGGACGGTTTGGAATTAAAGCTCTAGGCATGAAATCAATTTGATGTTCAATGCCTTTCAAAGGAGGTAAACCATATGGAATCTACTTGGGGAATAGATCATCAAATTCCTATAATAGAGAAACAACAACACTTCGCAAAGAAGGGTTAAGCTTATAAGTTGAAAGATATACATCCTTGTACATAAGTACAAGTAATTATGGCCTTGACATTAAAACATTTTTAACCTCACTTTTTTCAACAAATGCACTCATTTTCTTATGTTTCTCTCATTCTTCCTCATTTTTTCTTTCAATTTCACTTTTTCTTTTCTCTTGCTCATTCTCTTTCTTTTCTTGTTCACTCACTCTCTTTTTCTTTTCCTCTATCTCACACCACTGTTTTTCTCTCAATCTACATTCTTTTGCTATCCTCATTTGATCCTCATAAGTGTGCATAGGTGAGAGAGGGGTTAGTATAAATTTTATTATTGAAGGCAAAAGTATACCAATTTTTGTATCCATCATGAGTGACCCTCTTTTCAAATTGCCATGGATGTCCTAAAAGAATGTGACTAGCATGCATTAGGGCCACATCACATACAACTTCATCCTCATACTTTCCAATAGAGAAGGAAACCAATACTTGCTTAGTTACTTTGATTTCCCCATTGTCACTCAACCATTACAGCTTATATGGCCTTGGGTGCTTCATAGGCTTCAATTTTTACCTTATCCACCAACAAAGTGCTAGCCATATTAGTGCAACTCCCATTATTAATGACCATTATGCAGATTTTGTCACTCACCAAGCATCTTGTATGAAAAATCTGCTCTCTTTGTTCCTCATCACCATCTTCTTTTGGTTGAATGCTTAAAGCTCTTTTAGCTACCAATAAGTCCCCTTTCATTGGTCCTTCAATTTCAACATCCGAGCAATCTTCCAAGGGAGGCATTTCATCTTCACTAGAGCTTGCACTTTCAATCTCTCCATTGTCCTTTACCACCATGACTCGCTTGTTTGGGCATTGAGAAGCAATGTGCCTGAAACCTTGGCACCTAAAACACTTAATGGCATGAGTCTTAGTGGGAGTTTTTAAATCAATTTTACCTTTAGGAACAACATTAGACTCCTTGGACTTGGGTTCCTCCTTTGACTTGGACATAACTTTGTTATCCTTCCAATTTGATTTCCATGACTAGTTAGAAGATGAACTAGCTCATGAACTCCTTGACTTGAGTTGCTTTCCACCTTAATAGCCTTGTGTAGTAGCTCCTCCATCTCCATGTAGTGTTGTAAATCCATTATGTTGGCAATTTCTCTATTTAACCCTCCAATGAACCTTGCTGGTAACCTTTCAATCCTCATCTATGTTAACTCTAATCATCGCAATCTCCATCTCTTTGTAGTAGTCCTCTACACTTTTGGAGCCTTGGACCAAACTTTGAAGCTTCCTTTGCACATCCTTATAGTAATGACTAGGGATAAATCATTTCCTCTTGACTATCTTCATGTCCTCCCAACTTTGAATGGGCCTCTCACCATTCCTCTTGCTCTTTTTGTTGAAGATCATCCTACCAAATACTTGTGTAATCAATGAATTCTATGGCTACCAATCTCATCTTTTTTCTCCTCGGAGTAGTTATGGCAGTCATACACATTTTCGACCTTCCTTTCCCATTCTAAATATACTCAGGATCATTTTTTCCTTGAAATTCAGGAATCCTCATTTTAATACTTCCCAAGTTATTATCCCTTTTATCTACAACCCTCTTTCCTTTCCTAAAATGAGATTCTCCCTCATCTGATTCACCCTCATCATTTTCCTCATGCTCCCAACATCTCAAAGGCTTTGATTTGCTTAGAGTTTGCAAATCATCTATCCTTGAACTAAGTGTCTTCATTTGATCCATCATAGCTCTCATCCATAACTTCATCTTAGGATCTTGATGTTCACTCCCACTATTGCTTATTATGAGTTTTCCTGCAAAGAAAGGGTTAGTGCAAAAATAAATTAATTCCTCACCAACTTAACTTACGTGTTTCCACTCACGAAATGTTTGCTCCATTCGTGTTTCACTCTTCTTTTATGGCTTTTCTTTGAAATAAGTTCACTACTTAAGCCTTTTACCACTTTTTTAGATTCTTACTCTAGCTCTTATAAAGAACTCTATCAATGCTCTTACTAAGATAACAAGTGACGAGAAAGTTTAGGTCTAAAATTTTAATGAAAGAATAAAGGTGTGACCAAAGAATTAAAAAGTGCAAGTCTGAATTTTTTTTATTACAATCGAAAGAGAAACTATTGGATATAGAATTTTCTCTTTTTTTTAATATATTTGAACAAATCAATAAGGGCATAAGAATAAGAAGAATTAAAATTTGTCTTCTTCCTTTTTTTTTTTTTTTGACAATTTTAGAAATAAGAAAATAAGGGATACGTATTCTTAATTTGAAGAGCTAAAGCTCTGATACCAAATGATGTGACCCGTTAGGTATAGAGAGCTAGGAACCGATTATATTGAATCAAATGGAAAGATCAAACAAACAAGGATAAAGGAAAAGCTCGACCTAATTCACACCTGTTGAAGAGAACCAAAGCTATAAGGGGAGAGGGGGGAGGGGGGGGGGGGGTGAGCGCCACAAGTTACCTTGATAAGCTCAGATTTAAGTTATAAATAAGAACTTGGAAGAATTTCTCACTTGAAGAAAATTCAAAGAAGCTATGATTATTCATAAAAACTATGTTCATTGCAATGAAGGTTTTTAATTTGTATGTAAGCTAAGCTCCTAACCTCAACCCTATAATCATATAAGAGCTAAGAAATCTGATTCTTTATGGAAATAAGAATCCTTCTTGAAAATATAATCCTAATTAAGAAATCCTTATTGAAAATAGAATCCTAATTAAGAAGTTAACTCTTAAAATCAAGCCAAATAAAATAAGTCTGATGTGGACCTCCTAATATATCAAGTTCTGAGCCCACAATTGCAAAGAGTACATTTAATACATAAAACTCAGACACAGCAGCTGAAGGCCCATCATACACGTGACAGTTATCAAGCCCACGATGAGAGCAGAATGTCTGCTTGCTGTTGCACTCGTATGGCTGGTGCGGCCGCAAGATGGTATGCATTCTGGGCCTGTCACCACTGTGACGAGTGTTGTGATCGTAACACCTTTAGTCTTTAGCATTTTCTTATTCTTCACCTCCATTTTGTAGCCAAGAGTAGGTGATTAGCCTTTGGGAAGGTTTTGGCATCTTTTGGATAGTATAGAGGCCTTTTAAAGTTGATTCTTCATCTTGCATTTCCATGATTAACCCTTACAAGGCTTCTTTCATTCTCTTTGTTCTTACCCTCATCATTGGACTTCCAATTCCTTGCAAAGGATCTTGGGAAGACCTTGTAGTCACAGCTTCTTATTCTCTATCATTAAGTCTCTACAGGTTCTTCTTGTGCTTCTTCTTTACCTTGGCTATTTTCTCCAAGCACTACCCTAAGCCTTTTTCTAGCCTTTTCTTGGACTCCTTTCTCTCTAAAAATTTATTCATATTTTCCATCCTTTTCCCTAAATGCCTTTGCATTGATCATGAATTGAATGTCATTGAGGGGTTTCTTGATACTATTTTGGAAAAGGGCTTTATTGGGAGGAGTAAAAGCACTAACATGTTTAACAAATTTAGTGATATGGGAGGAAAGAAGAGTAACATCCTTTTTGGTTGAAGAAAGGTGGAGGAACACTACCAAAAACATGCCATTTACTAATGGAATTTATTGACAGATAGCTTTTTGTCAGTAAATACTGACCGAATACTGACATAATACTGATGGACAGGTGTGTTAAAATATTTTAATATTTACTGACGATTTACTAATGGAAATAAAATATTATTGACGAATTAGTCTACTAGGAAATGGGCGGTTTAAATGCCATTCCCTTTGTTGAGGCTATAGAGAAAAAATAAGTCTTTTTGAGATACTTTTTCATTACCATCTCTCCTAGCATTGAGAGAGAGGGTGACAATTCTATTGATCACCCAAATAAAGAGAGTTTTGATATGTTTGGCCAAGAAAGTTTTGGGATTAAATTTTGGTTCAATAGAAATTTCAGTCCAAAAAGGAGTTAGTTCCATTTCAGAGTCATTTAGGGTATAGGAACCTTCGGTTTGAAATCCAAAAATGTTAGCTAGATCATTTAGGGAAAGTTCATATAGCTTACCAAAGAAGCAAAAATCAATGGCACAGTGCCCATGGGTTGGGAGAAGCTTTTTGTGGACAACTAAGGTGGCAAGGAATTCTTTTGTTAGCTCCTCATAACCATCTTCATCAACAATAATAAACTTTCCTTATTGTAGGCTGTTGAGGTAGGCAACAATACTATCTTCAATGCCTAAGGTTTTGAGATAAACTAGGCTTGGAATTTTAGAAGGGAGGATGGTTTTATCTTGAATACTTTGGTAGTTTTATTGCTCTTCTTGGGTAACTCCTCTCATAAGTTCAAGAGGATAGGGTTGTTGAGAAGTTTGAACCTCTTTTCATTTTCTTGATCCCTTTCTTAATTCCATTTTGAGTGAACAAGAGATTTGAGATGAAAAGAAAAGTGAATAAGTTGTAAATTTATGAAAAGTGAGAAGAGTAGAGGAAATTTTGAGGTTGAAAAATATTTAGAATTTGAGTAGGAGAAGTAATAAGAGTTAGAAATTGATTTTGATTAAAAGTTGGTGTATTTATAGTCCAATTTCTTATAAAAAAAAGGATAGAAAATGGTCAAAAATTGAATTAAATGCAAATCTGACCATTTTAAAATGATTAGTTTTTTCTGTCAATGGACTAAATCGCCACAGGGATTCTCTAATCTTGACTGCAATTTTGAATTTTCAAAAATCACTATGCTATTTGATAATCGCGAGTGAGATTTTCAATGCTGAATAAAATGGATAGTTTTTCAAATATTGCAATTGCGAAACAATAATAGCGACTGCTATTTGTAAGACAGCCAGAAATTTAGAGAAATTTGCAAGAAATTTTTTTTTGTAATGCAATTGGTATTAAAAAGCAAGATCAAAATAGATGCAAATACATATATTAAGCACAATAATACCAATCATTCCTAAAAATCCAAACAATCACATCATAGATACCACAAAATCAACCAATAATCAACCAAATAACAATCACCAATTGCATATGATCAAATAGACAATTTAATTGAATCAAGAGTCACCTCAATTCAAGATTAAATAAGAAAGTGAGAATGAGATGCAATGAAAAATATTTTATGCATTTTGGAAAATTTATGGCAAGAAACTCCCATTACGTATGCCAATCTCTCTTTTGATGAAGTTTAACCTTTCTTTATTTGAGGGTTTTATGAAAATATCACCAAGTTGATTTGTTGTATCAATAAATTCTAATACAACATCACCATTTTACATAAGATCTCTCAAAAAATGATGCCTAATGTCTATATGCTTACTCTTAGAACGTTGAATGGAATTTTTTGAAAGATTTATAACACTTATGTTGTCACATTTGATGGGAACGTGATCAACTACTTGATCATAGTCTTTGAGTTATTGTTTCATCTAAAGTGCTTAAGTGCAACAACAACCCGCTGCCATATATTTTGCTTCGGCGATGGACAAGGCAACTAGAACTTGTTTCTTGCTCATCTAAGAAACTAAGCATTCACTAAGAAAATGGCAAGTTCCAAAAGTACTCCTCCTATCAAGTAAACTAGTGGCATAATCTGCATTCGAAAAAATAATTATGCTAAATGATGTGTTCCTAGGATACCATAGACTAAAATGCAATATGCCATGTAAATATTTTAAAATTCTTTTAACCACAGACAAATGAGATTACTTAGGGCAAGATTGAAAATGAGCACACAAACAAACACTACACATTATATCGGGCCTAGATGCCATAAGATAAAGAAGAGAACTAATCATACCTCTATACTTTTTCTCATCTATAGGCTTACTTGTTTTGTCCTTGTTAAGTTTTGTTAATGTGCTCATTAGTGTCTTGCTACTTTTGCAACTATCCATTTCAAACTTCTTGAGAAGCTCATACTTAGATTGGTTAATGAAAACCCCATCCTTGCATTGCTTGATTGTAGTCTCAGGAAGAACTTAAGCTCACCTATCACTCATCTCAAATTCCCTTGTAGTACACTCAGCAAACTTTTCACAAAGATTTTCATTAATAGCACCAAATACAATATCATCAACTTAAATTTGAACAATTAAAGTGTCGTTGTTGTGTTTTTTCATAAATAAAGATGTATCAACCTTGCCTTTTGTAAAATCATTGTTCAAAAGAAATGAACTAAGCCTTTCATACCAAGCTCAAGGAACTTGTTTCAATCCATACAAGGCCTGAGTTAATTTGTAAACATGGTTTGAAAGTTCATAATGTTCAAAACCAGTAGGTTGTTCAACATGCACTTCATGCTCAATAAACCCATTTAAAAATGTACTTTTCACATCCATTTGAAAAATTTTAAAATCTATGTGACATGCATATGCAAGAAGTATCCTAATAGCCTGTAATCTTATTATCGGAGTATAAGTTTCATCATAGTCTATGCTTTCTTCTTGGTTGTACCCTTTGGCAACCAATCTAACCTTATTCCTAGTAATGTAACCATGCTCATCTAACTTATTGGCTTTGGCATAGAAGGCTTAGACATGTAATAATAAAGCTTTTATATAGACTTTGCAAGGATGAACTTGTTGAAGGACTTCCAAAGATTAAGTTTTCAAAGGACAAGACATGTGGACCTTATCAAATGGGAAAGCAACACAAATCATCTACAAATCAAAAAATGTTGTAAGTACTTGTAGACCCCTTTAACTTACTCATATTGATTTGCTTGGACTTAGTAGAATTGGTAGTTTGGGTGGAAAGTTGTAAGCCTATGTACTTGTTGATGACTACTCTAGATTTACTTGGGTTAGTCTCTTGACTCATAAGAGTAATGCTTTTGATACATTTAAAAGTTTTGTAAAAAGAGTTCTAAATAAGAAAGGCTATTTCATTTAAAAAATTAAGAGTGATTGTGGAAAGGAATTTGAAAATGAACTTTTAAAAATTTTTTGCATTGAACATGAAATATCACATAATTTCTCCTCTCTTAGAACATCTCAACAAAATGGTGTTCTAGAAAGGAAAAATAGAACTTTGATTGAAATGGCAAGAACCATGCTTAATGAGTATGGTTTACCAACTTATTTTTTAGTGGAAGTCGTTAATACTTCATGCTACATTTCAAATAGAGTTTTCAAAAGACCCATTTTGAATAAAATCTCTTATGAGTCATAGAATATAAGAAAGCCCAAAATTTCATATCTAAGAGTCTTTGGTTGCAAGTGCTATATAAGGATAACCTTGGAAAATTTGCCTTTAAAATCGATGAAGGCATTTTCTTAGGCTATTCCACCACTAGTAAAGCTTATAGAGTCTTCAACAAAAATTTTATGGTAGTTGAAGAGTTTATGAATATTGTATTTGATGAATCTAGTAAACTTGATCTTAGGAAAGGTAGTGTTCTTAATGATCTTGTAGGTGAATTTGAGAAGCTTGGAATGGATCAAGATGAGATTCCAAGGGAAGTTAAAGACCAAGTAGAAAACCAACAAGATCATGAGGCTCCATCAAATCCACAAAAGGAAGATGCTCAAAAACTTCCTAAGGAATAGAGATACCCCAAGAATCACCCCAAAGAGCAAATTATTGGTGATCCATCTAAAGATGTAAGTATTAAATCTCATTTTAAATCCTTAGATAATAATCTTATTTTTGTTTCTCAAATATTAATGGGGCTCTTAATGATGAGAGTTGGGTGATTGCTGTGCGAGAGAAGCTCAACCAATTTGAGAGAAACAAAGTTTGGGAACTTGTTCTTAGACCCAAAGATCATCCTATTATTGGATGTCAATGGGTTTATAGAAACAAGTCAGATGAGCATGGTTCCATTACTAAGAATAAAGATAGATTGGTTGCCAAAGGGTACAGCTAAGAGGAAGGCATTGAATATGATGAAACTTATGCTTTGGTAGCAAGATTAGAGGTAATTATAATTTTGCTTGCATATGCATGTCATATGGACTTTTGTGAGGCCTTGCTCGAGCACTGGCCTAGTCCGTTAGAAGAAACCAGGATGCTCATTCGAGTTTAGACTCACGATAAAACCCTCGGGTTCAGATTGATTAATATTTGTAAATGATTTTAGGAGTCACCACCTTAATTTTATTTACTTGGGAAAACATTAAGGAAAAAATCCAAGTTGACACCAATTTATTAATTTTCACTTTAATTTGCCTATAGATAAAATCACCAGCCTTAAACCAGGTTGAGTTTAGGGACTAAGTTTTTAGTTGTAAATAATCAAGATTTGGCTCTTAAATTTAATTTGACTTAAAAAAATGATTTCATGGATGACATTTATTAAAAAAATGATTTCATGGATGACATTTATTGATAATAAAATGCATGAATATGACATAATATGGATGTATGGTGTATGTAAATTGATGAAGCAATTGAAATAAACATTCATAAATTAAAGAGAGTGTTCTCTTTAATCCTTTAGAGATTTAGGGGAACCACATAATCACTTCTTAAATCCAAATAATTACATTAATAACAAAAAGATTGGGATGCCTTTTCTAGTCTTTATGGGATTCTAGAAAGACCACAAGTTCCCTTACAAATATTATAAAAAAATAATTACATTTGAGAAAAATGAAAAATAAGCTTAAATTGAAAAATTAGCTTTGAAGTTTGGATTTAAATTCCAAACGTGTCTACGTACCCTATTGAATAGGGATAAAAACCCACGTAGTTCATTCCAAGATTCAGTTGAGGGGTTTACAAATTGATAAAAATGATTTTTGGTTTGGTGATAGAGTTTATAAAAATACCATGGATTTTAATGGACGAGATGGAAAAAGTGTTTTGCTGGACCGAAATTCCATTTTATCAGACCGGGCAATTGGATAAAAATATTTGGTGAGTGAATTAATTAATTAAAATGATTAATTAATTAATTAAAAATAGTGGATGAGTAAAAAAATGAGATTTTTGATTTAATAATAAAAAAAGTAATTAATTAATTAAAAAGATTAATTAATTAGATTGTGAGTGATAAAAAATGATTTTTGTTAATTAAAATGATTAGTTAACTTGATTTGGGTGGGAAATTAATTAATTAAAATGATTAATTAATTAATTAGAGAGTTATTGGAGTGAGAAGAAGAATAAAAACTGATAGATAGCAATCAATATCAACTTTAGTATATTTGAAATGAGGAAATGAAAGGGCTATTTATAAGAATATGAGGTGAGGGTGACTTGGGAAGCGAAAATGTGAAAAGACGAAAAGGATAAGGCTAAAAAATACTAAAAAAAGATGAAATAGGGGCATTTTAGGGATTTTAGCTCGGCAAAAATGGCAGGGGTAGTGTGGAATGCAAAATTTGCGTTAAGGAGGCATGGTTGGTTGCATTAAAGAAGTGAGGTTGCCGCGTCTAATCCGTGCCGCCATAGATGTGGAGCCGCATCAGAAATTGACACAACCTGGCATGCTTCTCTATGCATTTTTCTAGTCTATTTTTTAAGCTTTTAGGTCAGTTTTCAAGAGTTATAGAGTTCAGAAAAATTATCGGTCATTGTTGTTAGACTCAAAATTAATTTTAAAACATTTGAGCAGTTAGTCTAAGAGAAAATTTGGTCAATTTTGGAAAAATACTATATGGTACAGAAGGTCTAGTTAGGATAGGAAAGGCATCAGATTATGCTAAGAATACTTTGACTGGTTTTGAAGAGTTCAAAATTAGTTTTAGAGGTGCTGAAATAAGGGTTCGCTACTACCCCGTCATTAAAGCTATCTATTAGTTAGCAAAGCTGTTCATCAGCTATACAGTTTTAGTGGGAGTGAACCCGAAACTTTGGTAGATCTGAGTTCTGAAAATGATTATGGTTGTAATGAGATAATTTTGGTGAATTTTGCAACTTGATTTTACTATTTTTGGAGGACTGGTAAATTTTGAGGTTCATAATTTTTCCATTTTGCTGATGCAAAAATCGCATTTTGGTTAGGAAATAAACAAACAAGGTGTCTATGAGTAGATAAAAATCTCAGGAGTACGCAGGAACTGTCAGATTTTGATTATGAATTGAAACTGGCTAAAAATTTATTTTTATGTAACTAGATAATTATAGGGTACTTTTTACTATGCGCTCTTTCATCTTCACTTGCCCTAAAACTCTATAAATACCACATTCACATACCTCACTCAATTCACACCTCTCACTTACTCCTCTCTTTGCTCACTCTCTCTCTCTCTCTCTCTCTCTCTTTTTAGGTAATAGTAATAAACTAAGTTCTTTTTTTCTTTTCTTTTTTTTTACTTGCCCATTTGCTTCTTATTTTGCTTGTTAGATTGATCGTTCCTTGTAGTGATGGCTTCAGGATCTTTTTACGAATCTTCCTCCTCTCATCGTGTCCCTCTTTCTCCCTTAAGCTGGTCACACTAGCGTGTGTATGCACCGAAGGAGAACAATAATCCTACACTTCTCTTGCAGGACCTTGAGAGACATGCCTCTCATAGCGGTTTATTGCAAACTTTGAATATTAAGAACATAGGCGGAAGAAGTAACTTAGAAATGGTGATTAGGTCCATCCCCCAAGAAAGTGTTGCCAGAAGTTTACTGGAGCCTACTAGCTATGTCGACTTCCTAGGGGTGAGGACGTCTAGTCACGTCAATATGAACTTGATCAAAGCTTTGGCCGACAGATGGTGGGATACCACTAATACCTTCTATTTCGTGTGTAGGGAGCTTACTTGCACTCTACTTGACTTGTATATGATCTTGGGGATCTAATTTGGGAACTAGCCCCTACACATGTGCAGTGATTAGAGGCAAGCTTACTCTCCAGTCAAGACCGAGGCCTTGCTTGGCTTTGATCCTCCTAGAGCTAGTATTAGAGTCAAGTGTTCCATCCTGAATGAGAATTTAAAGTTGATGGGAGCCACAGGAGATCTGATTTTTGATGAGGCCTTTGCTCGACTGTATATGTTGGTGATAACTGGGTGCACCTTCACACATAATATGAGAGATGAGGTAGATCTGAACATCCTTTTGAGCTTAGCTCGTATAGACCTATGAGGCAAGTTTGACTGGGTGGTGCTATTCTGAATGCCATGTATTGGAATGATTGACCTATCTCATGAGAACATTATATCTATTGGTGGGATTGTCATTTTTTGGGAGGTGTGTACTACATGTTTTCAGGTATGTTTCAAATCACATTCTTGAAGTTCTAACAATCTTGTGCCATAGATATAGGTTTATGAGTATGCTCCGTTCACCACTCTTAAGTTGTCCTCACCGCGGCTACTTGATTTTCCAATGGGGAGAAGATAGGCAGAGGTCAATTGGGCTACCCTCGTAATCACAGTGCCCTGACACTTCGGGCTTTCTTTGACTAGCTGATTGAGCGACATGTATCTTACCTTTTTCTCTTTCTTTTATCTTGCTCTGATTTGCTTACTAACTCTTGTATCTGTAGGTTGTTATTGGCATATCGTGAGACCCTTTGGTGAGCAGATGTTGCTTGCCCTTTTCGCAGAGTTTGCAGAGACCCTTTCATATAGGAGAGTCCTATTGTGATCTCCCTACATTTGCTTGTACTACTTGGGTGAAAGAGTACACTTTCAGTTGTTTGGGTCATAGCAGGTGTCGAGTCATCTACCGGTGGATATGAGGTACGAGATAGGCATCCTGACCAACTCAGAGGCTTTTATTAGTGATAAGGGGCACCTCTTCCAGCATCCTAATTGGCACTACTGAGACTTCTGTGCTTACTTTTTAATATGGGAGATTACACCATAGGGGCATCCTCCTATCACATACACTATAGGGGCATCCTCCTATCACACCTACTATTACGAGGGGGCTCCTCAACTAGTGATTTTTGAAGCTTCCTCTGCTAGTTCTTTTGGTGGTCCCATCTTGTTCATGCTCATAGTGGTCCGAGCCACCCTCCTAGGGTTTCACTTTTGGATGTAGACTACTGTGTGCCAGAGAAGATTTTCTATTATGACTTCAAGGGTACTATAAGGCTTTGACACCTCCTAGAGACTATTCGTTCGGGCATTCGGCTTGTCCTTGATGATGTTGAGGTATGTCCTTCTTATTCTTCTACCTTCAAAAAGGATCCATAGGCATAGTGTCATTTATATTTCCTTATGTCTTAGAAAGGATCTGAAGCTTTTGAGTACACTCAATGCACTTATATGGTTACTTAGAGGATGAAGAATGCCC
>CANTUT010001193.1:210000-265000 GCA_947687605.1 Reutealis trisperma
ACTCCCATTGCCAGAGCCATCAGATGGGGTGGATGAGGAATTTCCATGTAGTAAGGCTGGAGGTTAGGTTTGGTACCACTAAGAGGTACCATAGTTGGTTGATTGAGACCGTTTGGCCAGTCTAGATAGAGCACCGGGCTGCATTACTCAGGAAGATAGAGAGTGACGAGATGGAAGAGGCAGCTGCTAAAGACAGTGGTGATTAGAGGACTACTGCCATGACAGAAGAGGTGACCCAACCTGAGGGAAAGACTAGCGGCTCTATGTGAGGATTGACACTACATGCTGCTGTGGTGACTTAGACTTTAATGGCGGTGAATTAGAGGACTGTGACTGTAGTTAGACACGAGGGAGACACTACTGTGGTTGTACAGAAGAGGGTCACTGCAGTGAGTGGATAGAGGAGGACCATTGTTGCTAGAATACAGAGGGGGATTCTGACTTTAGCACAAGAGAAGGCCACAACGAGTTGCTCGGGAGTTACTGATACTCAGGGTAGATTGACCAAAGTGATTATAGAGAGCAGTTCTATTACTGTAAGCACTTTAGCTACTGACATTATATAGGAGGACACAGAGACTAAGATCAAGGGTGTGATGGCCGAGGAGATTGTGGCAAGGTCTGACTCTAAGGAAGATATTCATCCTAGGAGGAGGAGGTGAAGGATCGCCTAGGTAGAGATTCATCCATTTTTGGTGATCGTTATGACACTTACTGCAGGTTTCTATTTTGCATATGTTTATAAGATGATATAACTACAGGATAAGCCGTAGGTACAGATAGAGGCTGTCCTTTTTTATGATGATGGATTGTATGCACTTGTAAAATTTGATCATCATTATATGAGATACTTTTTTTACTTTCGCTCTAATTTTTGCCTAAGCTGCCCTTTCAGGTTTTCAACTTAGTGTGCATTTTCTTTTCTCTTCTCTTTTTATTTTTTATTTTGTCATTTATTTTTTATTCATTCATTTATTTTTTTTCTTTTATTCATGCAAAAGAACCAATCAATGCATTAGGCACAGAAGAGATGAGATTGTGATGCAAATATAAAATTTTTACATTATACTTTGGATCGCACCCGAGTCGGGCTGCCTATGTATCCCTTACAATTATCATTATTATTTTTTTTGTGATTTTTCAGGGAAAATAAGGTCTATGTAGTTTTGATTATATTACTTTGAGTAGAAAAAATAGATAAAAAAAATGCAGATGTAGTCCTCAGACAAAGTATCTTTTGAGTTGATCCAAATTGTAGGGGTTAAAGAACTCATTTAAGTCCATGTCAATAAGAATGGCACCTCTGCCAGACAGAATCTTCTTGAGTACATATGGTTTGCCCCAATTTGGTCTAAACTTTCTTCTTAGGTCATGAACTGGTGCATGAATATCCTTTAGAACTAAATTGCCTTCCTCCAGACCCCTATCTTTTACCCCTTTGTTAAAATGTCTGGCTAGCCTTTGTTGGTAGCCTTGGACTTTGTACAAAGCGTCCATTCTTTTCTCATCAATGGCATTCAATTACTCGTGATATCCTTTGATCCAGTCTATTTCACTTAATTGTCTTTCTTTCATCACCTTGGCAGATTGAATTTGCATCTCGATGGGAAGGATATCCTCCATTCCATAGACCAAGGCATATAGGGTTGCCCCTATTGGAGTATAAACAGTAGTTTGGTATCCCCATAAAGCAGCAGGCAGTTATCTATGCTAATCTTTATGCTTTTTAATAACTTTCTGCAGGATGGTCTTAATGGTCTTATTGGCGGCCTCAACTGCACCATTGGTCTGTGGTCAATAGGGAGAGGACCAGTGATGTTGAATCTTTTTTGTCTGGAGTAGGCAGACTGCCTCCTTTTGAAAGTGAGAGCCGTTATCTGTGATAATTTCAAAAGGGTTTCCAAATAGATAAAGGATATTGTTTTGGATGAAGTGTGCCACCTTCTTTGCATTTAAAACCTGATACGATGCTGCCTCAATCCATTTTGTGAAGTAGTTCATAGCCACCAGAATATACTCGTGTCCACTGGAGGACTTTGGAGATATCCTTCCAATGACATCTATGCCCCAGGTATCAAAAGGCCATAGTGTTGCTATCGGATTCAAAGGGACAGAGGGCCTATGTTGGAGCTTGGCAAAGATCTGACATTTGTGACATTTTTGCATATACATTGCATATTTCTACACATACTTTGCATAGTCCTTGCTCATAGTTAGCCAAAAGTAGCCTAGGTTTGCTATTTTCCATGCTAAAGCTACATCGTTCATGTGTGGGCCTTCTTCTCTGCTATGGACCCACTCCATAATTTGCTAGGCTTCTTCTTTGGTCACACATCACAGGTGGATGTTGTGCTGGCTCTCTTATATAGCATATCACTATTGGGTATAAAACTAGCAGACAGCTGCCTTAGGGTTCTGATCTGCCTTAGGTCAAATGCTGCAAGAACTGCCATCCATCATGCCATCTTACTGTTAAGAACCGGCCTCTCCATAAGGAATTTCAATAGGCTCCTGTCAGCTAGCACATGGATTGTGTATGAGCATAGGTAGTGCTGGAGCTTATGGCATACCCAGACTAAGGCTAGTCATAATTGCTCACTCTGGTTATACTTAAGCTCACGAGCCAGCATACATTTACTCAAATAGTAAATGGCATTCCCTTTGTGTGAATCTAGAGCATTCTGAGCAAGCATTGCACCTATAGCTTCTAAAGTTACTAATAAGTAGAGCAACAATGGCTAACCTAGCCTTGGAGGTTATAATATTGGTAGGTTTAGGAGGTAATCTTTGATTTTGTCAAAGGCTTATCAATGTTCTTCGTTCCATTGCTTAGAGGCTCCTTTCTTTATTAGTTTGAAAATCATCCCACAGGTATTTGCTAGTTGTGTGATAAAATGGCTGATATACTATAGGCATCCTAGGAAACGTCTAATCTCCTTTTCAGTTTTAGGGGGAGGCATGTCCATAATTGCCTTTGACTTAGCTGGATCCACTTCTATACCTCTTTAACTAACTAGGTGTCCTAGAAATACACTTAAAGAGGCATCGAAAAGGCACTTAGCTAGGTTCAACTTGAGATTATATTGTTCGAGCCTAGTGAAGAATCAGTCTAGAGCTTCAAAATGACCTTCAGGAGTTTTAGACTTTATAACCATGTCATCCACATATACCTCGACATCCTTGTGCATCGTATCATAAAATATAGTAGTGGCCATTCTTTGATAAGTTGCCCCAACATTCTTCAAACCAAATGGCATTACCTGATAACAATAGGTGCCCTATTCAGTCACAAAAGGATGCCTTTTCCTTATCAAGGGCATAGACTTGGATCTGGTTGTAGCCCATATAGAGATCGGTCAAGGAGACACTAATGTACTGGCCATACGGTCCATAAGCAAATTGATATGGGGAAGAGGAAAATCATCCTTTGGGCAGGCTTTATTGAGGACCTTGTAATTGACACACATTTAGACCTTTCCATCTTTCTTGGGAATAGGAACTATGTTGTCCAACCATGAGGGGTAAGTGATGGGCTCGATGAATCCATTATCTAGCAATTTGGTCAATTCGTCCTTGATTTTTAGAGACCATTATGCCTTCATTCTTCTTAGTTTCTACTTTATAGGCTTCACATGTTCATGAGTCAGAATCTTATGAACTATTATGCTTAGATCTATCCCTACCATATCCTTGGGCTCCCATGCAAAATAGTCTAAGAACTTCCAAATTTTTTTGACCAATGCCTATGTGTCAGAATATGTAGATGCAACGTATGTAATTTTATGATTCTCCTATGTGCCATAGTTGATTGGTTCCTTGTTTTCTTCATTTTTTATTTCTTTTTATTTTCTTTTTCAGTTTTCTCATTTAATGATGAGTCAAAAGAAGTAGAGCATTGTAACAACCCACACCCACCTTAGGAATTTTCGTGATAAATTGCTTGATTTAGAACTAATAAGGTTAAGTGTGTGCTTGTGTGAAAATTTGTGATCTAAGTGATTGATGAGTATCTAGCATATTAAATTTATTTTAATATGCATAATATGTGTTGCTATTGTGAAATAAATGATTTACATGAAGTGCATTAGAATTTATTTTAAATAAAATGAATTTTCATACATAAAACAATTTTTAAGCATAAAATAATTTTATGGGTATTTTTAAAATATTTTAAAATAAATATTTTTGAGAGAAATGTTTTAGAATTAATAAGAAAAATATTCTTTTTATTTTAATTCTTATTTAGCCAAAAATTTAAAGGAAAAGCCTAAATACCCAAAAGCCCACTACACCAAAATCCTCCTAACCTAATTCATTAAGGGTATTAGTGGAAATTTCACCCAAACCCTAATATTTATTCTAAAATTTGGCCAAACCATGGTTTCTAGCAGCCATTCTCTTATTCTTTCTGTATCTTGGCAGAAAATTCTCTCAAAATATCTCTCTCTACCGAAATATTGAAAATACCTTTCCGTTTCGCGATTTCGTGACTGTAATCATAAGTTTTTATTCTCTTTTGATTTCTAAACTGATTTCTATGAAATGAATTATGAGAAAATTATTTTGAACTATTTGATTACTAATTTCTATAGATTCAATTCTATTTGAGTGAATTTTTGGGAGAGAAAATTTATTTTCTACCGAAAACACGATTCTTTCTGCAAGATTTCTCCAAAGGTGAATTCTATAACTTAAAATCACAATTTTATTGCATAAACATCGTTGGGGGGGGTGATTTGTGCATAGTTGTATTCTAAATTGATTTTTGATTTGTTTTGATAAAAAATATTGGATTAAATAATATTTTTGCATATTTCTGCGATGATCGAAAAGTTTCGAAAAACAAAGGAATTCAAGGTTTTCGTGTTAGAACTTGGAAGTTAGAAAATTTTATTCTTGCAAGGTCATATGGCTGCTGATTTGTATGAATAAGTATTGTAATATGATATTTGTTTTATTTAGATGAAAAATAATGATTTGAATCATGTGTCTGTTTATCGCTGAAATGAATGAGATGCGCGGAAAGCGCGGAAACTCATGATTTTTCACCTAAGCCTTTAAACTTAGAATTTTTTTGTATAAACCCTATCTATGGCTGCCAATTCTTGAAGGGATTTGTTCTAAACTAATATTTTCTATGATTGAATGAAAAATAATAGTTTAAACAACCTGTTTACATATTTCTAAAATGGCCGGAAAATATCAAAAATAAGAAAACTCATGGTTTTGTGCTCTATAAGCCAAAAGTTGAATTTTTGTGTATAAATAACACCAATAGTGGCCGATTCCTATGAATTTAAATTCTAAAATAATTTTGTTATGTTTACATGAAAAATTTTGGTTCAAACTATGTTTTTACATATTTCTGAAATAGACGGAAAGTACAAAAAGAAGAAGAATTTGGTTTTTACCTTGATGATGCATTCGGCCTACATGAACATTTTTGTCCCAATGTTTATAAATTTTATGTGATGTGTTTTGATGATCATTGACTTGTATGGATGTATAATAAATGATAAAATTTCATGTTAATGGAAGGTATGATCCTAGATGAGCTTAAATGCATTATGGTATACTTAAGGTATCTTAACATTATATTGTGATTAGAATGCAAATGTGGTTGAGAAATATGGAACTAGATGTTATGATGAATTGATGATGAACATATGGTTATGAGTTAATGAAGTGAAAGGGATCATAAGAGTTAAGCATGACGCTTGAAGGGTTAATTGTTAAGTTGACATGTATGGAAGTGTAAAGTGAACTAAGATAATTGTTAAAGTGAATTGATATTGAGGTAATAATATTGTGATGACCTTAAAAAGGTATTGATGTGATTGTAATATGTTGTCATGAGAGCCTATAAGGCCTAAGTATGCAAGACTTTTAAAATCAACGTGTTATGTGCAAGTGACGAGTACACCTATGTGTGGACTCTAAGTGCATGTGTATGCTATATATACATGGGTAGTTATAGGATAGGAGCATCATGAGTAAATAAATATTAAGTATTAAATCAAATAATTTGTTAGAGTTTAAGGAGCTTTAGAAGTGCAAAAGGGACTACATGTACTAGGAGCAAAGGAACCCCAAGGTGAGTAAACATCGTATTCATTCTTCCAGTGTGGGCAAATGCCACATTCATGTTATAAATGTGAACAACTTCATGTTGTGTTATAAGAATGTGATATATTGTTATGTGAGCCTTTATGATCTTTGAAACCCAAGTTCTTTCTATTCTAAATATTATTATATGATTTCTTTGACAAGCTGGGTTGCCAAGGGACATTTGGTCTAAAACTATTTTGTTTATCCAATGAGAATTTCTTGTGATTAACACCCTAACTTGTATTCTTTCTGGAACTACACTATCATTGTATCATTGCGTAAAAGCTAAACTACTATTATTATTGAAATACATGTTATTGCTGCCTTATGTGATATTGTTAATTGTGATTACCATTAGCTCTAGCTATGGTACCTTTTACCCTTTATGCAGAATCCTCATACCGATGCGGGTAATCATTGGAACCTGTGCATATGGTCTTAACCCGATGGATAGGGATAGTGTATCCACCTCAGCTAGAAGGGGCAGTTCTAGCCATGGGGCTTGATCAGCTTCACTCCTTTTACGTGATAGGAGTTGGAATTTGGCATAAGGACACCTCTCCTCAATGTGTTCGAGTGATAGAGCAATAGCCTTCACTCACTATGTGTTATAAGTGTGATTTTTGCAAACTTGCCAAATTGAACCCTTGCTAAATTGCAACCTGATTCATGAATTGTAAATCATGAACCATGTGTATAAGCTATGTGTTTCCTTTCAAAGGAATATGTGATAATGTATGTGCCTTTTCATTTACTCATTGAGATCATCTATCTCACCCCTTTTTCCTTGTGTGGTTCCAGATGGACAAATGTGAGAAGGCAAAGTGATGGCTTAAGCATTCTACTTCGCTTGGGGAATTCCTTGTCCGAGTTATTAATAATACAATTTTTATGAAGTCTTGTCATTAGATGCTCTGGGAATTATTGATTGATACTTATTGGGATATATATTATTTTTCTTATGGATTTTCTATGTAATGATTTATTTTAAGTCTTTCGCAATTTATGGTATTCATCTAAATGATTTAAATGAGTTAATGAAAGAGGTTTTGGTAAGATCCTAGGCATGAATTATTTTTATATAAGTGGATTCTACGGGCATGGGTGACCTTATGTCTCCCCATGTTCTAGGACCATCATATCTTTAAGGTTGGGATGTGATAAGCATAGAGAGTCGAGAAAGTAAGCAGAAAATTTATTCACTTTATTGATGACAAAGGTCATACCATCATGGGTTACATCATTTTAAAAGGACAAGCCTAGGAGACAGGTTACAAAATCAGACGAAAAAGATTGAAAGGTCTCAACAGACTCATATTCAGACTCAAAGGACTCATATTCGGACTCAAGGGACTCATTTTCGGACTCAGACTTAGAGTACTCGAATGAGGACACAATAGGACCGGTGCTCTTCTCAAAATATCAGTTATTCAGTGGTGCTTGGGATGGTTGAATGAGCTTGGTAGGATCAAGTTCTTGGTGGTTGATGATCATGTGGATGGTCTAAAAAAGAGAGGGCTCCATGCTTGTTTCCCAATACTTTTCTAGTTGGTAGATGAGCTCGCATTCTTCTAAATTGAGCTTGATATCAAAGAAAATTTTAAAACTAGGGAATAGAACTATGGTTCAGGAAAGCCATAGTAGGGAAAATCTTCTCCCTCTTTCATGAAATATCCATTAATGGTTTTGAAATGGAGGCATATAGGCTAATCATAAGTCTCACCTTGCCTTTTGGCCTTAGCTCTCAATTTGACCCTTTCCTCTAATTCTACAATATCTTTGGGTTTGGGCACATAGCCAAGATTGAAAGGAGGAGTGGCTGTGGGATATTCAGGAAATTGGGCAATCCCTTACTGGTTCCTTCCAAGTCCCAAACCTGGAAAACAATCCATTTTCTTTGTCATATTAGCTACTGCCACATTACTATATGGATCAAAGTCTAAAGGAACAAACTCTTTACCTTCCTCTTGAGTGAATTAGATAGTATCAAATGAGAAACTAGACAGAAGAATGGCAGATGGTTCAGGCTTGATTTCTAAGATGGGCACAGATCTTGGAATGTCACTCTTCCTATGTACATCAGCTTGGACTATTATGATATTTATACCATGGGGAAACTTCAACTTTTAGTGTAAGGAGGAAGGAACTACTTTCACTTGGTGGATCCATGGTCTACCAAGTAAGATGTTGAAATAGGCCGGGACGTTAATCACTTAAAATGGGATTGGCATTGTCATTGGTTCGACCATGACATCAAGGTTTGCTACTCCCAAGACTTCCCTCTTAGTGTTGTCATATGCTTTCACCATTTGGTCAGATGGGATGAAATTAGAAGCCTCCAATCTAAGGCAAATGTCCACTTTTAGTGGACATATGTTCAAAGCAGACCCATTATCTATTAACACCATAGGCACAGTTTTGCCTCAGGTCATCACTGTGATGTAGAGAGCATGGTTGTGGCTTCCTTCTTCGTAAGGGATGTTATCATAGACTTAGCAAATTTGGTTAAAGATGCCACGAGGGTCTCAGGTGAGATGTCAATAAGAGCTTGACATTGGTTCAAGGCCTTGCAAAGAGCTTAGCGATGAGGGTAAGAGGACTGATAAGGCTCCATATTGATATCTTTCTTGGGTTTTCTTTAATTGCTTGAGAATAGGATCTTGCTTGGGTTCATTATGGGGCTTTAATTTTTCAATGGGGGGAAGGACGACATGACTTACTAGGTTTGAATTTATAGGTTGTGGAGGTGGTGGGAGAACTCTTCCATTTTGGATGATTACACCGACTTCAGTGACAAAGTCATTTAAATTAAGCACACAACAGTAGCCTGAAATAGAGTAGATGAGAGAGAGAGGATCGAATCCCAGTTCATCTAAAGAAATAAAATTGACATTTGCTTAGTGGTTAGGCAACGGATTTGTAGTGATGTTTGGCTTGGCTCTCGAAGCAATGATGTCTCCACTATCTATTAAGTCCTAAATCTAATGCCTTAGAGCTTTACAAGCATCCTTTTTACACCCAAATCCATAGTGATAATCACATCGCTCGTTAGCATTATAGTTTTTAGGCAAAGGGTTAGGGGTGGTCTTAGCTCTAAGGGTTTAACAAGTTGTGCTTCTAGGACCTTCTTGTAGATAGTGCTTAAAGGCATTCCCAATTTTGAGAAACTTCTCTCTTTCTAATCTCATTGGTTGATGGTAGGAGACAATATTGATTTCTCCTCCCTTTTAGGGGGAAAGTGAGTGGTATTAGAGGTAAAATTGGTGTTCTTACAGTATCTTAAACTCGAGGATTCGTCTTTGATTTGAACAGATTGAATCAAATCCTCAATTTTAGAAGCTGTGGCAATAAGAGCTTTGAAGTCTAGGAGATACTGGATTTGCAAATGAATTGATATTAAGGAAGGAGATTTTTCACAATGATGTCAATTTGTTCTTCCTTAGATGGACGGTTTACCATTTGGGCTGCTTTTGCCCTCCACTTTGTAAGGAACACAGTGAAGGACTCTTTTTGGCCTTGCTTAGTGGTTTTTAGATCTCGTCAAGTGACATCCACCTCAATGTTGTAGTGGTATTGCTTGACAAAAGCATTGCAAATGTCATCCTAAGTTCTCTTATGATTTTGGTGCAGATCTAATAATCACTTAATAGCAGATCTGGTAAGTGACTATTGGAATAAATGAGTAAGGAGCTCATCATTTATACCAAAGGGTCTCATGGCACCCACATACATTTTGAGGTGAGTTTTGGAACATGTGGTGCCATTAAACTTGTCCATGATTGACATTTTAAATTTTGGTGGAACCCGTACATTTGGGAAGAGAGCTAAAGAGTCAACATCTATCATATCTTCGTGCTTTTTGATGTTCTTGAGTGTTCTCTCCATGGCCTCAATTTTCTCCATCAATTTCTTGGCTTTGGGAAAGCTAGAAAAATCTCCACTTTGAAAAGCATTCGCAGTGGGAGAGGGAGTGGTTGCATTCAAGTCCATGACAGGAGAGGTTGGAGTTTCAGGTGCTTTCCCATTATCTGTAAGATCGATAATGGGAGGAGTAAAAGTAGGGACATGGCTAGTCTCGGCTTAGGTAGATACAGACTCAACATGAGCAGGAGGGGGAGTGATAGTGGCATTGGTCATTTCCTTGACCTTATTAATGATCAATTAGCATTGGAAGTTGAGGGCATCAGTAAAGGTGGTCGACTGGGCATTGAGAGCATGGGTGAAAGTGTCAGCTTCGGTCTTAAGAGTGGTGGTGAGTGTGGCTTGAAAAGTCTCCTCTTGTTTCTTGAGGAGGTTGGAGAAAAAAAGTGCTCATCGCATCTCTATCAAAAGGGCTAGAGGTGTGGGCCATTGGTACCTCAAAACAAAAAACAGACAAAAAAAGTGGGTAAGAATATAGAATCATGAAGGAAAAAAGTAGCATGACTATGAAGGTGTGTCGAGAAAAGGATTCCCTTCACATGGTTGGTCATTGAGTTTACATGTTGACAGGATGAGTGTGTGGGATATTTAGGATAATGGACCACCGGTTTAAGGTTTTGAGGTTTTACTTTATCGAGTTTCTCATGTTATGTATGCATGGAAATGTCATGATACATGCTGAAAAAGGTTTCATGGGAATATATGCAAATATCTCCATTATTATGGTACATGAAACCTAGGGTCAACACTAGGGCAAATATATGCATAAAGGTGAAGGGTGGTTTGTTTAAGGGTCCCCGTCTCACTAGAGCATCGATATACCTAACCACATGTGAGGCAAGGAGCCTCGCGTGGGTCTAATAGTACTGATCGCTTGTTACACCATTGAAATGATCGGGGATTCGTCATAGGGTGGAATGCTTTTGTTATCTCCCAACATACTCAAAGAGAGTTGTCAAGCCAATCCTACACACCATCCAAAAGTTTTCCTAAAACTAAGGTTAGGAAAGGAGCCTTTATTATATAAAGTGATGCATGAAAGTCAAATCATACTTAGCAAGCCAAATAGAGATTATTTTGGAAAAAATTTTCCTTAACTAAATAGTAATCCTTTTATTTTCCTTTTTATTAAAAAAAAGGTGGCAACCAGTCCCCAGTAGAGTCACCAGCCATAAGGCCTCACCTAAGCACCGGTCCCATCCGCTAGAGGGAATCGGGATGCTCATTCAGGTTTAGACCCATGATGAAATCCTCGGGTTCAGATTGGTTGATTTTTGAAAATGATTTTAGGAGTCACCACCTTGATTTTATTTAGCTAGGAAAATATTAAGGAAAAAACCCAAGTTGACTCCAATTTATTAAGTTTTACTTTAATTTGCCCATGGATAAAATCACTAGCCTCGAACTAGGTTGAGCTCGGGGACTAGGTTTTTGGTTTTAAATAATTAAGATTTGGCTCTTAAATTTAATTTGACATAAAAAAATGATTTTGTGGATGACATTTATTAATAACAAAATGCATGAATATGGCATTGAATGTATGGTATATGTAAATTGATGAAGCAATTGAAATAAATATTTATAAATTAAGGAGAGTGTTCCCTCTAATCCTTTAGAGATTTAGGGGAACCACATAATCACTCTGTAAATGTAAATAATTACATTAATAACAAAAAAGATTAGGATACCTTTTCTAGCTCTTATGAGATTCTAGAAAGACCACAAGTTCCTTTACAAATATTATAAAAAAATAATTACATTTGAGAAAAATGAAAAGTAAGCTTAAATTGAAAAATTGGATTTGAAGTTCGGATTTAAATTTCAAACGTGCCTACGTACCCCATCGAATAAAGATCAAAACTCACGTAGTTTATTCCATGATTAAGTGAAGGAGTTTGTAGATTGATAAAAATGATTTTTGGTTTGGTGATAGAGTTTACAAAAATACCTTGGATTTTGATGGACGAGATGGAAAAAGTGTTTTGCCGAACTGAAGTTCCATTTTATTGGACTAAGCAATTAGATAAAAATATTTAGTGAGTGAATTAATTAATTAAAATGATTAATTAATTAATTAAAAATAGTGGAGGAGTAAAAAATGATATTTTTGATTTAATAATAAAAAAGGTAATTAATTAATTAAAAAGATTAGTTAATTAATTAATTTATGAGTAATAAAAAATTGATTTTAGTTAACTAAAATGATTAATTAACTTGATTTGAGTGGGGAAATTAATTAATTAAAATGATTAATTAATTAATTGGAGAGTGATTGGAGGGAGAACAAGAATAAAAGCTGATAGATAGCAATCAATGTCAACTTTAGTGTATTTGAAATGAGGAAATGAAATGGCTATTTATAGGAAAATGAGGTGAGGGTGATTTGGAAAGTGAAAATATTAAAAAACAAAAAGGATAGGGCTAAAAAAATACTAAAAAAAGATGAAATAAGGGCATTTTGGGCATTTCAACTTGGCAAAAACGGTAGGGGCAGTGCGGATCTGCATTAAAGAGGCTAGCTGCTGCATGCAGAGTTGTGTCAGAAATTGATGCAGCCTGGCACGCTTCTCTATGCATTTTTCTAGTCCATTTTTTAAGCTTTTAGGTCAGTTTTTGGGAGTTATAGAGCTTAGAAAAATTATCAGTCAGTGTCATTAGGCTTAAAATTAATTTTAGAACATTTAAGCAATTAGTTTGAGAGAAAATCTGGTCAGTTTTGAAAAAATATTGTCTAGTACAGAAGCTCCAATCAGGGTAGGAAAGGCATCAGATTGTGCCAAGAATACTTCGATTAGTTTTAAAGAGTTCAGAATTGATTCTGGAGGTGCTAAAATAAGGGTTCACAACTTCAAACTTTTTCAAATGGACGTTAAAAGTGTATTTTTAAATGGATTTATTGAGGAGGAAGTTTATGTTAAGCAACTCCTCAGTTTTAAACATCATGAACTTTCCAACTGTGTTTTTAAATTAACTAAGGCCTTATTTGGTTTGAAATAAGCTCTTAGAGCTTGGTATGAAAGGCTTCATTCATTTCTTTTGAAAAATGATTTTGCTAAGGGCAAGGGCAAGGTTAACACAACAATTTTTGTAAAATGGCAAAAAAATGACACTTTAATTATTCAAACTTATATTGATGATATTATATTTGGTGCTTCTAATGAACATCTTTGTGAAGCGTTTGCTAAGTGTGTGACTAGGGAATCTGAGATGAGCATGATGGGTGAGCTTAGGTTCTTCCTAGGACTACAAGTCAAAACAATGCAAGGATAGGATTTTCATCAACCAATCTACATATTCAAAGGACATTCTTAAGAAGTTTGGAATGGATGGTTGCAAAAGTAGCAAAAGTTAATAAGAATGAAAAGGGTAAGCTTGTAGATGAGAAAAAGTATAGAGGTATGATTAGTTCTCTTCTTTACCTTATAGCATCTAAACCCGATATAATGTACAGTGTTTGTTTATGTGCACATTTTCAACTTTTTCCTAAAGAATCTCATTTGCATGCCATTAAAAGAATTTTAAAATATTTACATGGCACATTGCATTTAGGGTTATGGTATACTAAAAACACATCTTTTAACATAATTGGATTTTTGGATGCGGATTATACTGGTAGTTTGCTTGATAGAAAAAGCACTTTTGGAACTTTTCATTTTCTTGGTGAATATTTAGTTTCATGGCTTAGTAAGAAACAAGTTTTGGTTACTTTGTCCACCATCGAAGTGGAATATGTGACGGTTCATTGTTGTTGCACTCAAGTTCTTTGGATAAAAAAATAGCTCAAGGACTATGGTCAAGTGATTAATCACATTCCCATCAATTGTGACAACACAAGTGTCATAAATCTTTCCAAAAACCCCATCCAACATTCTAGAAGTAAGCATATAGACATTAGGCATCATTTTTTGAGAGATCATATGTAAAATGGTGATGTATTAGAATTTATTGATACAACAAATCAACTTGATTATATTTTTACAAAACCCTTAAATGAAAAAAAAAAGTTTAAATTTCATAAAAATGGAAATTGGCATGCTTGATGGGAGATCATTGCCATAGATTTTCAAAATTATATGAAAGTTTTTCATTTACATCAAAATTTCATGCATTTTATGTTTTTATGAAATTTATATTTAACATTTTATTCTTTTATTTAATCTTGAATTGAGGTGACTCTTAATTCAATTCAATTTAATTATTTGACTTTATGCTTTTTGGTTACATGTTAGTTGCTTTATAGTTGATTTTTGGTGTCTTTGATTTAATTGCTTGATTTTTTTTTTTATAATTAGTTGATATCTTAGTACATAAGATATATAATTGCATCTATTTGATCTTGAGTTGAAATGCCAACTGCATTGCACATAATTTCCTTTAAAATCTTTTAAAAAAATTCAGTTTTTCAAAAATCACGGTTGCTACACTATTTTCGTGGTCGCGATATTTAAATTTTTAGCCGTTGCTGCTTAACCGTTAAAGTCTCGCTCGCGATTGTTAAATAGTAGACATGATTTTTGAATATTCAAAAATCATAGTCGCGACTAGGCAGACCACTCTATGTCTAACAACATTTAAAAACTAGCCATTTTACAATAGAAAAATCTATATTTAATTCAAAACTAGTCATTCTATAGTTGTTTTTCACCAATTTTTGGCCTATAAATATCCCATACTATCAATTCTAATTATTTTCTAACACTCAAATCCTCTCTTACTTGAATTCCTATCTCTTTCTAACTCTCCTCTTTCCTTCTCCTTTCAAATCTCTACAATCCTTCTTTTCTCTTCAATTTCTTATTCATCAATGGCCTCAAGAAAAAGTTCAAGGAAGGGAAAGGAAGTTCAAACCTCTCAACCACCCTCTCCTTTAGAACTTATGAAGGGAATTACCTAAGAGGAAAAGAAAAACTACCTTAGAATCAATGACAAAACCATACTTCTTTCCAAAATTCCTAGCCTAGTTTGTTTCAAAACTTTAGGAATTGAAGATAGCATTATTGCTTTTCTGAATAATCTTCAATGGGGAAAGTTTGTATTCATTGATGAAGATGGGTATGAAGAGCTCATATGGGAATTTCTTGCCACCCTTACTGTCCACAAAAAGATTCACTCAACTTGTGTACATTATGCAATCAATTTTTTGGTAAGCTCTATGAACTTTCCCTTAAAGATCTTACAAATATCTTTGGCCTTCAAACCAAAGGAGCCTACACTTCCAATGAATTTTCCATTGAAATAAACCCCTTTTGGACTGAAATTTCCATTAAACCAAAATTCAATCCAAAATCCTCCTTAGCCAAACACATCAAAACCTTATTTGGGTCCTTTATTGAGTTGTCACCCTATCTGTTAATGCTAGAGGGGATGACAATGAAAAAGTCTCCCAAGAAGACCTTTTCATGGACTTGTGAAAGGAAAGAGCATTCAAACTGCTCGTTTCCTTATTAATCAATTCCTTCATCTCTCTTCCACTAAAAAAGGTGCAATTCTTCTCTCTTCTCATATCACTACTATTTCCAAGCATGTTGGTGTCTCTTACTCCATCCAACAAAGCTCTTCTCCAAAATCGTATAAAAAAAAAATCCCTTATTGATTTTCAATACATGATCAATGCCAAGGCATTAAGGAAGAAAGAAGGGAAATATGAATATATTTTTAGAGAAGCTAGGGTTCAAGAAAAGGCAAGAAAGAGGCCAAGGGTGGTGATGGGAAAGGGTAGTCAAGCAAGAGAAGAGGAAACCCAAGTAGAACCTATGGTACCTCTACCTTAAACTCAAGATGAAACCAACAAACTCCTTCACAAAGTCATGAGGGTACTCACTCTCTTATATCATAATCACTATGATATCTATGACATTCAAGGTCACATAGGTCTTCCTTAATGCAATTTACAAGAATAGGAGTTTAGTGGAGATGAGGAAGAAACACAAGAGGAGGCACCCATGAAGAAGAATAAGAGGATCAAAGGGATAAAGGAGATGCTTCTTAGATCTTCCTTTAGGACTTCCTCATTCTTATGTTTTCTAAATTTTAATTTTTTTATGCATTCATTTCTTTTTGGCATTTAATCTCAAAGAAATACTTTGATATTTTTAATGAATGCAATTATATATTCTATTTACTTTGATCTTTTATGCTTTACTTTTATTTAAATTCTTTTTGATCTTGCCAATGGGGGAGATATATAGAAAAGAACTTAAATAGACAATAAAATTAAATTAAAATCATTCAATTATTGATTAAGGGGGAGAATTTAAAATTAAAATGCTTTATGATATGTTCTTTTAAATCTTGAAAATTTAATTGCTATGATATTTTTTACTTGTTATTAATTGCATAAATTAAGGGGGAGCATTCTCAATTTTAATGAATTGAAAGTAATTTTATATTTACGTTCAATGTGATTGTCAAAATCAAAAAGGGGGAGATTGTTGACTTAAGTTATTTCAAAACTTAGTTAATCTCTATTTGATCTTGTCAATCAAATTGAAGCTATCTAATATGTATGTTAAGTTTTTATTTTGCAGGTTAAACATATTTAATAGGTTGAAATTTCAAAGATTTAAAGAATCTCCAAAGTCATGAACTTGGTCTTTGAGTCATGACCACTATACAAGAATCGCAACTGCGACTAAGACTTTTAAAGGCTAACACCTTTAATTTTTTGCCTCAAGAGATAAAGGGAATCACAACCTTAGTCGTGATCGCGACCAAAGGCATGATCATGGACTAGCGACTACAAATAGGGAGTCACGACCGTGACTTTTATACAAAAGCCCACGACTGCAATGAATAGTTGAACCACCAACAAGAAGATGCCATGTGTTAACTAGCTATTGAGATTTTTGAAGATCATGATCACGAAAATGGTGTCTTGAGTGTGAAAATGGTGTTGCGACTGTGAAAAAGGCTTAGCGATCATGACTTTGCTTTGACAAAGCATTTAATGCAAGATTTTATGGCTATTATGAAGATTTTCTTTTCCATACTCTTTGTAATGGGAATTTTAAGGGAGAAAGCTACAAATACCCCCCCTTCCCGCCCCCCCCCCCCCCACCCGGCCCAAAAAAAAAAAAAAAACCCTCATAACTACCTAACAACCTTTATTTAAGCCAAACTCTTGCAAATTTTTTTCTTAAAGCCTTAACCTTTCAATTGTATTTATTTGGTTGTTGTAAGAGCATTAATTGCTCAAAAGGGTTAAGTGTAGCCTTCAAAACACATTGTATTAGGTTAAGAGTGAAACAATAGAAAACTCTTGTATAGTTTTAAGTGTGAGTCTAAGGAAAACACTTGTAAGGGTTGTACATTAGCCATTAAAACACATTGAAGTTTAGAGTGAGCTTGAAACTCTATTGTTTTTTATCAAGTAGTAGTAAAGTATGCAATTGGATTGGGGAATGGACGTAGGGTTTGTTAGCACTTGAACCACTATGAAATCACTTGTGTCTATTCTCTTTCCCTATCTCCTTCTCTCCAAATTTTAATTTCCCACCAATTCAATCCCTCATTCTTAGTGCACAAAGGCAAATAAGTACTTACACCCTTTGAAGTTTCACCAATAATGAGCTTATTAGGATGATTATTGGGGTATCTCCACTCCTTTGGAAGTCCTTAAGCATCTTCTTGTTGTGTATATGGTGGAGCTTTATGATCTTGTTAGCTTTCTTCCTTGGTTTCATCTTCCTTTGGATTGCCATCTTGATCAATTTCAAGCTTCTTAAACTCATCTACAAGATCATCAAGAACACTACCTTTCCTAAGATCAAGCTTACTAGATTCATCAAACACAACATTCACAGACTATTCAATTACCATAGGATTTTTCATTAAAGACTCTATAAGCATTGCTAGTGGTGGAATATCCTAAGAAAATACCTTCATCGATTTTACAAGCAAATTTCCCAAGGTTATCCTTGGTGTTTAATATATAGCACTTGCAACAAAAAACTCTAAGGTATGAAATTTTGGGCTTTCTTCCATTTCATAACTCATAAGAGGTTTTGTTTAAAATTGGTCTTTTGAAAACTCTATTTGCAATATAGTAAGAAGTATTTATGGCTTTCACCCAAAAATAAGTAGGTAAACTATACTCATTAAGCATAGTTTTAGCCATTTCAATTGAAGTTCTATTTTTTCTTTCTATAACACCAATTTGTTGTGGTATTTTAAGAGAGAAAAAATTATGTGAAATTCCATATTCAATCCAAAAATTTTCAAAATATTTATTTTTAAATTCTTTTCCATGATCGTTTCTTATTTTTTAAATGAAATAACCTTTTTCATTTTGAACTTTTTTTGCAAAATTTTTAAATGCATTAAAGGCATTACTCTTATAAGTTAAGAAACTAACCCAAGTAAATCTAGAGTAGTCATCAACAAGCATATAGGCCTGAAGTTTTTCACCTAAACTAATAATTCTACTAGGTCTAAACAAATCTATATGTATAAGTTGAAGGGGTCTAGAAATACTTACAACATTCTTAGATTTGAAGGATGACTGATAGGTGCATATTTGACTATATTTAATCCCTTGTTCTTACTTTGTTTTATCATTATATTGAGTTTAATTTGTTTGTTAAGTGGTTTATCAGAGCACTTTGAGTGTTTTAGTTAATGTGGAAGCCACGAATCAATTTGTCTGGAAATTGCAAAGTTAAGGAACAAATTGAGTGAATTTTGGGCAAGGACTTAAAGCCACAGCAGGTAACATGCCTAGGAGCACAGGTGTGTTGAGCCATTCTGCCTGTATACCTGGGTGTGTTGTAGCCTATGTAGAAGAGCTGATTTTTATAAAGGGATAGACGCCTACACGCCAAGTACATAGGCATGTACCATATTGTGTAGACAAAAAATTACACCTTTAAAAGACGATTCAAAGAGAAAAAAGGGGGATTCTAATCTTTTTAGAGAGTTTTACTTTGGGAGAACTTTTTGGGAAGAAAAGAAGAGATCATAGCCAAAAATCAAGGGGGAAGAATGAGATTAGAGTGAATTCGAAGTGGGTGATTCAAGATCGAAGAAAATATTTTTAAGAACTTTTCTATAGATTGTTTGATTTATCATTCTCTTCTTTCTTGTTCATTATTCTTCCAGTTTACCATGAACTAAACTTTTTTTTATCTAGATAGGCTGAATCCTAGTTCTGATTATATGGATTGCATGATTGGATTTTTAATCAAATCATCCTTGGGTTGAGTTATATTTATGATTTATATTGATAAAATCTAATTGACAATTGCTAGCTTGTTGATTTGATATCTAATTTCTTATTAAGGAGTAAAGATACCCTTGATTGGATTTGATTACTCATAAATATTAGGGATTGCTTGGAGTACTAGAGTGTCACATCCCAACTTTGGAGACATGACGGTCCTAAAATATGGGGAGACATAAGGTCACCCACATTCGTAGAACCCACTTATACTTATACAAATATTGCCTAGGATCGTACCAAAAACCTCTTACATTAACTTAAATAAACCCTCTTTTTTTTTTTTCAAATCCTTAAGTTGCGGAAACATAATTAAAATATACTTTAAACATAATCCACAAGGAAAAATTATTTAGAATTCAATTAAAACCTTAAAGGATAACATTCAAAATAAACATCCAAAAATGAATATTCCCGGAGCGTCTAAGGATAACTCTCCATGACCTATTAAACAAATTTTCTTGGACATGGAATTCCTTAAGCAAAGTAGGATGCTTGAGCCATCACCTTGCCTCCTTAAAATGCTCACCTGGAACCACACAAGGAAAAAGGGTGAGATAGATGATCTCAATGAGTAAACAATAGGGGTTGTATAATAACACATATTCCTTAGAAAGGGCCCATAGCTCATAACTTATAGCTCATGATTCATAGTTTGCAATTTATAAAGGTTTGCAAAAATCACACTTATAACACATAGAGTGAAGGCTACTGCCATAATCACTCGAACACATAACACATAAAGTGAAGGCTATTGCCATAATCACTCGAACACATAGCCGATAATTAATCGCATCAATATGAGAAGCACATAGCCGATGATTACTCGCATCGGTACGAGGAGCACATAGTTGATGATTACTCGCATCGGTATGAGGAGCACATAGCCAATGATTACTCGCATCAGTACGAGGATTTCTGCATAAAAGGTAAAAAGGTACCATAGCTAGAGCTAATGGTAATCACAATTAACAATATCACATAAGACAACAATAACATGTATCTCAATAACAATAGTGGTTTAACTTTTAAACAAAAGATACAATGACAGTGTAGTTCCAAAAAGAATATACGTTGGGGTAATAATCATAAAAGTATTATCACTGGATAGTCAAAAATGGTTTTGGACCAAATGTCCTTTGGCAACCCAAGCTTAACAAGAAATCACATAGTTAATTTAAAAATGGAAGTGAACTTGGGTTTCAAGAATGTCAAAGGTACACATATCATAATAGATTGCACTTGTAATTTGAAACATAATGTTTACTCACACTTGAAGAATGAATATGATGTTTACTCACCTTGGGGTTCCTTTGCTCCTAGTACATGTAGTCCCTTTTGCACTTCAAAAGCTCCTCAAACTCTAACATAATATTTGATTTAATACTTAGTATTTATTTACTCATGATGCTCCTATCCCATAACTACCCATGCACATATAGCATACACATTAGAGTTCACATACTGGTGTACTCATTACTTGCTCATAGCACATTGACTTTAAAAGTCTTGCATACTTAGGCCTTATAGGCTCTCATGATAACACATTACAATCATATCAATACCTTTTTAGGGTCATCACAATATTATTACCTCAATATCAATTCACTTTAACAATTATCTTAGTTTACTTTACACTTCCATACATGTCAACTTAACAATTAACCTTTCAAGCGTCATGCTTAACTCTTATGATCCCTTTCACTTCATTAACTCATAACCATATGTTCATCATCAAGTCATCATAACATCTAGTTCCAAATTCCCTAATCACATTTGCATTCTAATCACATTATAAGGTTAAGATACCTTAAGTATACCAAAATGCATTTAAGCTTATCTAGGATCATACCTTCAACTAACATGCAGTTTTATCATTTATTATACATACACACATGTCAACATTCATTAAAACACATCACCTAAAAATTACAAACATTGGGACAAAAAGATTCATGTAGGCCGAATGCATCACCAAGGTAAAAAAAAACTAAATTCTTCTTCTTTTCGCACTTTCCGTCTATTTCAGAAATATGTGAAAACATGGTTTAAACCAAGATTTTTCATGTAAACATAACAAAAATCATTTTAGAATTTAAATTCATAAGAATCGGCCACACATAGTGTTGTTTATACATAAAAATTCAACTTTTGAATTATAGAGCACAAAACCATGAGTTTTCTTATTTTTGGTATTTTTTGGTCATTTCAGAAATATGTAAACAGGTTGTTTAAACTATTAATTTTCATTCAATCGTAGTAAATATCAGTTTAGAACATATCCATACATGATTCGGTAGCCATAGATGGGATTTATACAAAAAAATTCCAAGTTTAAAGGCTTAGGTGAAAAATCATGAGTTTTCGCACTTTTCGTTCATTTCAGCGATAAACAGACACATGATTCAAATCATTATTTTTCATCTAAACAAAACAAATATCAAATTAGATCACTTCCTCATACAAATCGGTAGCCATATGTCCATTCAAGAATAAAATTTTCCAACTTTCAAGTTCTAACACAAGAACCTTGAACTCCTTTGTTTTTTGAAACTTTCCAGTCATCACAGAAATGTGCAGAAATATTATTTAATCAAATATTTTCCATCAAAATGAATCAAAAATTAGTTTAGAACACAACCATACACAAATTTCTGCCTCACCCGCCCCCTCTTATGATGTTTATGCATAAAAATTGTGATTTTAAGTTATAGAATTCACCTTTGGAGAAATCTCGTGGAAAGAATTGTGTTTTCGGTAGAAAATAGATTTTCTCTTCCAAAAACTCACCCAAAAAGAATTAAATCTATAGTAATCAGTAATCAACTAGTTCAAAATAATTTTCCCATAATTTATTTCATAGAAATCAGTTTAGAAATTGAAAGAGAAGAAAACTTACGATAATGGTCAAGAAATCGCGAAATGGAAAGGTGTTTTCTTAATTTTAGTTGAGAGAAATATTTTGAGAGAATTTTTCTGCCAAGATATAGAAAAATGCAGTGATGGCTACTGGAATGAGAGTGTTGGCTGAAATTTTCATTATATATTAGGCTTTGGGGTGCAATTTCCAAGTTTGCCCTTAATAAGCTAGGTTAGGAGTGTTTTAGTGTAGTGGGCTTTTGGGTATTTGGGCTTTTATTTAATTTAGGGGTTGATTATGGGTAATTAAAAATAAAATATTTTTCTTATTATTTTCATTAAAATTTTCCCAAAAACATTTATTTAAAAATATTTTAAAAATACTCATAAAATTATTTTATGCTTAAAAATCGCCTTTTTACTTGAAAATTTATTTTACGAAAAATAAATTATTTCATGCTGATGCATTTATTCAAATCATTTATTTCACAATAATAATTCATATTAGGCATATTAAAATTAATTTAACATGCCCCAAACTCATAAATCACGTCACACATGAATTTTCATACAGTCACACAATTTATCATAATAAGCCTAAATTCAAATAATTTGTCACTAAAACTCCTAGGGTAGATGTGGGTTATTACATTCTCCCACCCTTAAAAAAAATTCATCCTTGAATTTCCAAATCTAACAGTACAACATAGTTTACTTAACTTCTCTACCATGCTTCTGCTGCGCCACTCAAACCCAATATCTAACTACAATTAACTTATCAAATACAGTAAGGCACATACTCACAATCTATTAGAAAGAATCACATTGATAAACTTTTAGCTTAAGCTACACCTATGTTAATCTCTTGTTCAAACAAATCTTAAAACTAATCCTTAATAATTTTGTAGCCCCTTAGCCTCAAACAAAAGTGATAGAACCTTTAATTTCACCTTGAATCAAATATAATCCCAGGCATTGTTTTTCCTTATATCTCTATTATTATTAACATCTATATTAATACCTTGATCACCACTTCCATTCATTATTTATCACATTAGTCATATAAGAATCCAACAGAAAATTCTAAATTAATAACTCCAATTGATATTTGATAATTCACTTTCCATATTAATAATTATTACTTAATCTATTATAACCTCAATAAATATTCTCGTGTTTAATACCTTACTAACATTACGATTTCTACACTCTCATCATTCATCAATTAAAACATATTTAAACTTGACAAACATTCCTATATATATCATATCCCAAATGAACTTGCATTATATTAATTTATGATCCCAAATAAACTTCTCATAACTATTTCAAACTTACTCTCTTTTTGTATAATATATACATCATTATCATGATTTAATTACCTAATGCCTCGAAATTTTATGCATTTAGCTCGTAATATTATCTAACTTTAGATTTTCCACTTACATCTTGCTATATTTCACATTCCTAATCATTTAACTCATTCATATTAAAATAATAAACCTTCAGATACCATTGCCTTTAAATGAAATCTTTATGCAACTCTTATATCTTTCCAAATCTATGCCATTCAAGGTTATCTCAATAAAATTCTTTCCATACTAAAGATCACTACCAAATTTTCTAGTAACCTCAATTGATATGTCTAACACCTTAAAACATTTCTCATATAAAGGACACAAATCCCTTTCAGGTATATTCAAAACTTTTTTTAATTTTTCCAAAGCTGCGTAGCACCATACTTATCCTTTTATCATCATTACAAGTCTGAGAATACTTATCCTTTTATGTTTCCCCCTCCTAAAAGAAATTTGTCCTCGAATTTCAATACTTACTCCCATGTTCTCGAAAATTAAGGATACTTCTGCTGCATCCCTTCCTCAGCTTCCTAAGTATACTCATTCCTTCTATGATTTCACTAGTGGACCTTAGTCATAAGTATCTCCTTGATACACAAATCTCTCCCCATCCTTAGTTCAAAATTCTACTTGCTTTTCTCTATAGTCAGAATAAGCTCCATACTCAATAGCCAATACTATGATCATATCAAATTTTAGGACACCAAGTTCTAACAACTCTATAGGAAGTTTCCATCCATTGATGTCTACCTCATAATCCTCAAATACATACTTCACCTACCTCATATTGTAAACTTATGTATATGTAATGTAACTGATTTGTTTCATTCTCTTATTGATCATTACTAAATATCAATTCTTCTCCTTTGGCCTCAATCACAATTATCATATAATAACTCCATACATTTCTTATATCAAACCATTGTTACATGTAAGCATTTCATACTTCATAACATTATACCTATCAGTCATTAATCTAAATTGGATCAATACTTAGTCCACTTCTCCTTCTAATCCACTTAACCCCACTATCAAATTATCATATTTAGCATGCCTTTAACATGAGCACCCATCATATAATATCATATCACAGGACACATATCACCTAGTGTGTATCATATATCATAGCACGTACAATGTATCCTAGTCATGTAACACATAACCTATAGCATAATGAGCTCTCCTATCCTATTTAAAGTCAATCATCTCTTAAGTAATAGAAGATCAAACCTAAGTCAACTAGCTAATTAGTCATATAATATCATTCACTAGTCTAACAGTTACCTACTATTTAAGGAAATCTCAGTTGTGTCTCTTATCCTTGGCTCTTTGCTCTTGAGGTTGACATGGTCTAAGTGGTGGAGGTGTCGAGGTCACATTTCTTGAATCTGTCATCCGTGGGCAATCCTTGATGAAATGACCCTTCTGTCCACATTTCATACATGCACCAGAGACTTTTCCGTAAACTCCAAAATGCTTCTTGCCACAATAGCCATAAGTCTTAGGCAAAGATTCCTTTCCCGGACCTTCTCCTCCTTGTCTATGTTGGCCTCTCTAATATTTGCCCTTGTGCTTACCCTTTTGTTCACATTCAGCATGCTCATATCTCTCAACTTTATATCTCTTTTCCATTATCTTGGCCTTATCTATCAGCTTAGCTAAGGTTGAGAATTCAGTTGCTGCTAATGAGTTGAATAGTGGTGTGATTAACCCTCTTAGGAAGCGGTTGACACAGCTAGCTTCAGTAGGAACGATGTTGATAGCAAACCTACTAAGTCGATTGAACTCCTTAGCATATTTCGATACTGACATTCTAGGCCTTTGCTTTAGCTGCTCGAACTGCAATGCTCTATCTTACCTTTTGCCTTCTAGCAAGAATTGATCCATCACCTCTTGCTTAAATTCTGCCCATATGGGTGGGTAAGGTCCATACAATTGTTCCTCAATATTTCTCTCATACCAGTACCAAGCCTCCTTCTTGAGTTGGAGTCCTACCAACTTAATCACTTGGGCATCTGAGCAAGATAATCGATGGATTAGCTTGTCTACCTCATCTAAGAACTCATATGGGTCATCACCCTCCTTACCACAAAAGGTAGGTGACTGCAGCTTCTTAAATTCTAAGACGGTCATTCCTTCATCTAGTAGCCGCTTCCTTTCCCTCCATTCAGGTGCCACTACCGCAGGAGGTGGAACTCCATTCCTTTCTTGTGTTGGCGACACTTCACGCCTTTGAGCTCGCAGCTCTTCCAATTCCTTGCACAAGTCTCTCATTTCCTCGCATATAGCTTGCACCTCTTGCGAGAATGCTTGCTCACTATAGCCTATGGTTGGTGCCCCCAAATTAGATCTCTCTCTTGACGCTGTAGGGGCAGAGGTAGTATTCGCAGCAGTGTCTGATATCGCATTCTCACTAACCCTAACAGGTTGAGCAGCTGTGCAGACTTTTTTCTTGGGAGGGATTTTGCTATCACGATAGGGAATTTAGTACTAACTCCCTTCTAACCCATCTAACCCCATTATCATACTATCACATTTACCATGCATTCAACATAAGCACTTATCAAATCATATCACAAGGCCCATATCATATACTAGTTATCACATAGCATATATCATAGAGCATATATCGTAGAGCATATATCATATAGCATCTATCAAGACATGTATCATGTATCATAATCATGTACCATATAACCTATAGCATCATGAATTCTCCTATCATATTGAAGTGAATCATGTCATAAGCAATAAAAGAAATCAATGCATAGTAAGTCACTAGGCAATCGATTAGCATTATTCACATCGCAGGAGTCTTTTTTTTCTAGAGGTAAATCACAGGCATAGCTTTCTCAAACATCTTTCGCCATGTCCTTTTGTATGCCACACGTGGTGCTCTAGGTTGCAGTCTTCTAGCAGGGGTAATCTTCTTGATCATCTAGTTAATGAATCATAAGGCACACAAGCAAACAATAACAAAGAGTACTATAACTTATTAGGATTTGGCGGAACTATACTAGCGATAGACTACAAGTGACAAGATAGGAAAATTCCTATGCTCCAGCATTATACTTAGTCAAACCAATAAGCAGACAAGTCTAAACTAGACTTTAAAAACTACAGCTCTGATATCACCTTTGTCACATCCCAACTTTGGAGACATGACGGTTCTAGAACATGGGAAGACATAAGGTCACCCAAGTCCATAGAACCCACTTATACTTATATAAACACTGCCTAAGATCATACTAAAAAGCTCTTACATTAACTTAAATAAACCCTCTTTTTTTTTTTTTTTTGAAAACCTTAAGTTACGGAAACGTAATTAAAATATACTTTAAACATAATCCATAAGGAAAAATTATTTAGAATTCAATTAAAACCTTAAAGGATAACATTTCAAAATAAACATCCAAAAATGAATATTCCCGGAGTGTCTAAGGATAACTCTTCATGACCTATTAAATAAATTTTCTTAGACAAGGAATTCCCTAAGCGAAGTAGGATGCTTGAGCCATCACCTTGCCTCCTCAAAATGCTCATCTAGAACCACACAAGGAAAAAGGGTGAGATAGATGATCTCAATGAGTAAACAATAGGGGTTGTATAATAACACATATCCCTTAGAAAGGGCCCATAGCTCATAACTTATAGCTCATGATTCATAGTTTGAAATTTAGAAAGTTTTGCAGAAATCACACTTATAACATATAGAGTGAAGGCTACTGCCATAATCACTCAAACATATAATACATAGAGTGAAGGCTATTGCCATAATCACTCGAACACATAGCCGATAATTACTCACATTGGTACGAGAAGCACATAGCTGATGATTACTTGCATCGGTACGAGGAGCACATAGTCGATGATTACTCGCATCGGTATGAGGATTTCTGCATAAAAGGTAAAAAGGTACCATAGCTAGAGCTAATGGTAATCACAATTAACAATATCACATAAGAAAAAAATAACATGTGTCTCAATAATAATAGTAGTTTAACTTTTAAATAAAAGATACAATGATAGTGTAGTTCCAGAAAAAATATACGTTGGGGTAATATTCATAAAAGTATTATCACTGGATAGTCAAAAATGGTTTTGGACCAAATGTCCTTTGGCAACCCAAGCTTAACAAGAAATCATATAGTTAATTTAAAAATGGAAGTGAACTTGGGTTTCAAGAATGTCAAAGGTACACATATCATAATAGATTGCACTTGTAATTTGAAACATAATGTGTACTCACACTTGAAGAATGAATACGATGTTTACTCACCTTGGGGTTCCTTTGCTCCTAGTACACATAGTCCCTTTTGCACTTCAAAAGCTCCTCAAACTCTAACATAATATTTGATTTAGTACTTAGTATTTATTTACTCATGATGCTCCTATCCTATAACTACCCATGCATATACAGCATACATATTAGAGTTCATATATAGGTGTACTCATCACTTGCTCATAGCACGTTGACTTTAAAAGTCTTGCATACTTAGGCCTTATAGGCTCTCATTATAACACATTACAATCATATCAATACCTTTTTAGGGTCATCACAATATTATTACCTCAATATCAATTCACTTTAACAATTATCTTAGTTTACTTTACACTTCCATACATGTCAACTTAACAATTAACCTTTCAAGCGTCATGCTTAACTCTTATGATCCCTTTCACTTCATTAACTCATAACCATATGTTCATCATCAAGTCATTATAACATCTGGTTCCAAATTCCCTAATCACATTTGCATTCTAATCACATTATAAGGTTAAGATACCTTAAGTATACCAAAATGCATTTAAGCTTATCTAGGATCATACCTTCAACTAACATGTAGTTTTATCATTTATTATACATACACACATGTCAACATTCATTAAAACACATCACCTAAAAATTATAAACATTGGGACAAAAAGATTCATGTAGGCCGAATGCATCACCAAAGTAAAAAAACTAAATTCTTCTTCTTTTCGCACTTTCCGTCTATTTCAGAAATATGTAAAAATATGGTTTGAACCAAGATTCTTCATGTAAACATAAAAAAAATCATTTTAGAATTTAAATTCATAAGAATCGGCCACACATAGTGTTGTTTATACATAAAAATTCAACTTTTGAATTATAGAGCACAAAACCATGAGTTTTCTTATTTTGGGTATTTTCCGGTCATTTCAGTAATATGTAAACAGGTTATTTAAACTATTAATTTTCATTCAATTATAGAAAATATCAGTTTAGAACATATCCATACATGATTCAGCAGCCATAGATGGGATTTATACAAAAAAATTCCAAGTTTAAAGGCTTAGGTGAAAAATCATGACTTTTCGCGCTTTTCGTTCATTTCAGCTATAAACAAACACATGATTCAAATCATTATTTTTCATCTAAACAAAACAAATATCATATTAGAACACTTCCTCATGATGGTAGCCATATGTCCATTCAAGAATAAAATTTTCCAACTTTCAAGTTCTAACACAAGAACCTTGAACTCCTTTATTTTTCGAAACTTTCTGGTCATCACAGAAATATGCAAAAATATTATTTAATCGAATATTTTCCATCAAAACAAATCAAAAATTAGTTTAGAACACAACCATACACAAATATCGCCCGCCCCCCCCCCCCCCCCCCCCCCCCCATGATGTTTATTCATAAAAATTGTGATTTTAAGTTATAGAATTCACTTTTGGAGAAATCTTGCGGAAAGAATTGTGTTTTCGGTAGAAAATAGATTTTCTCTCCCAAAAACTCACCCAAATAGAATTAAATCTATAGGAATCAGTAATTAACCAATTCAAAATAATTTTTCCATAATTTATTTCATAAAAATCAGTTTAGAAATTGAAAGAGAAGAAAACTTACGGTTACAGTCAAGAAATCGCGAAACAGAAAGGTGTTTTCTTAATTTAGGTTGAGAGAAATATTTTGAGAGAATTTTTCTGCCAAGATACAGAAAAATGGGGTGATGGCTACTGGAATGAGAGTGCCATCCAAAATTTTCATTCTATATTAGGGTTTGGGGTGCAATTTCCAAGTTTGCCCTTAATGAGCTAGGTTTGAAGTGTTTTAGTGTAGTGGGCTTTTGGGTATTTAGGTTTTTTATTTAATTTAGGGTCTGATTATCAGTAATTAAAAATAAAATATTTTTCTTATAATTTTCATTAAAATTTTCCCAAAAACATTTATTTAAAAATATTTTAAAAATACTCATAAAATTATTTTATACTTAAAAATCGCCTTATTACATGAAAATTTATTTTACGAAAAATAAATTATTTCATGCTAATGCATTTTATTCAAATCATTTATTTCACAATAATAATTCATATTAGGTATATTAAAATTAATTTAACATGCCCCAAACTCATAAATCACGTCACATATGAATTTTCATACAGTCACACAATTTATCATAATAAGCCTAGATTCAAATAATTTGTCACTAAAACGCTTAGGGTAGATGTGGGTTGTTACATAGAGATAGGTTTACAAAATCTTTTGGCTTTTAATTCCTTAATCTTAATACTTTGCCTAACCCATTGATAAGAAGAGATTCTATTTAATTTGTTTAGGGAAAAGGGGATTAATTCACTTGAGAAAGATTAAATTCTACTTTTTAAGATTGCTAACTTGATTCATTATTTAATTTGATTGAGTCTGCATTCAATAAAATACATATGGTTGAAATCATTTGTTGCTGGCATGTTCACGACTTGGGAGGGTTTGGCTGAAAAGTTTCTGGAAAAGTATTTCCCTCCTTCTAAGACAGGGAAGTTGAGGAATGATATTTCTTCGTTTATGCAGAATAACTATAAGACTTTGTATGACACTTAGGAGAGATTCAAGGATTTGTTGAGAAAGTGTCCACACCATAGCCTACCTCTTTGGTTGTAAGTTCAAACTTTTTACAATGGTTTTAATTATGTAAGTAAGCAAGCAATCAATGCAACTATTAGGGGTTCAATTAACAACAAGACACCGGAGCAAGCTAGGGATTTGATAGAGGACATAGCCATTACTAACTACCAATGGCATCCCACTTGAGATCAAGGAAGAACTAGGACTATTGGTGTTCATCAAGTGGATCCTATAGTAGCTTTGGTAGCTCAACTTGAGGCTATGAACAAAAAGATTAATACATAGCTTATCAGCTAAGCCTGCCCAAGTCATGTATTGTGAATGATGTGAAGGAGGACATCAAAGTCAAGACTATCAGATAAGGAACAATTTTGCCAAGCCCGAGTAAGTGGACTATGTGGGTAATACACCAAGATAGCATAATAATCCATATAGCAACACTTGTAATCCTGGTTGGAGGAATCATCCAAATTTCTCTTTGAATAACTAGTTTAATGTGAGGCTTCCACCTGGATTCCAATCCCAACCCCAGCAAGAGAAGAAAAGCAATTTGGAAGAGATGTTGGGAAAATTCATTACAGCTTCAAAGACTAGACTTCAAACCATAGAGACAACTCTAAGGAATCAATAAGCTTCCATTTATAATATGGAGAATCGAGTTAGGCAAATTGGAAAAGCATTATCTAAGAGATCTCAAGGTAATTTGCCCAGCAATACTGCAACTAATCCTAAAGAGCAACTTAAGGCCATTACATTGAGGAGTGGTAAAGAGTTAAAGGCTTTTGAGAAGCAAAATGAGAAATTGACAGTTGTGGATGATGGTGCCAAAGATGAGGAAGTTAAAAAGAAAGCGAATCCTATACCTGTGGTTAAGGAGTTCCAACCATACATTCTTTACCCTATGAGGTTAAAGAAGGATAAAATGGATGAGCAATTTGGTAAGTTTCTTAAACTCTTTAAACAATTGCATATTAACATTCCTTTTGTGGAAGCTCTTTCACAAATGCTGAAGTGTGCTAAATTTCTTAAAGAGTTTCTTTTCAATAAAAGGAAACTTAAGGAAGTGTTGATGGTTTAACTATCTGAGGAGTGTTCAGCAATCATTCAAAAGAAGCTACCCAAAAAGCTTAAAGATCTAGGGAGTTTTATTATCCTTTGTCTTATAGGTAGTTTGGAGATTAATAAGGTATTGGCTAATTTAGGGGCTAGCATTAATGTTATGCCCCACAAAATGTTCAAAAAATTAGGTCTAGGTAAACCTAAGCCAACACGTATGAGTATTCAATTAGCTGATTAATCTATCACTTACCCTCAGGGTATAGTTGAGGATGTGTTGGTGATGGTTGGTGAATTTATATTTACTGTGGATTTTGTGATATTGGACATTGATGAGGATGTTGATGTGTCACTTATCCTAGGTAGACCAATTTTAGCTACTATTAGAGCTGTTATAGATATGCATGATGGTAATTTAATACTTAGGGTAAGGAATAAGTAAATGGTTTTGCAAATATCCAATGCTATGAAACACTCACTTGCACTTAAGGATATGGATGCTTGTGATGATGTAACTAATCTTAAGACTGTGCATTTTATTTCCAACATTGTTCACAAGGTTCCTTTGGAGTTATGTCTTATACATGGACAAGAAGATATTAAGACACTTGAGACCATTAAGTATGTAGCTGTCTTGAGGCTACTGAGCCATTGAAAAAGAGTAAGGCATTTGAGCACATAAAGATGCTCAGGAGTGAAAGAATGTGATGATCCATTATTGACTCGTCGCGTAAGGAGAGAACTAAGTAATGGCATGATGTTCACATCAAGCAAAATTGGGAGTTTCATGTTAGAGATCAGGTTTTGTTATACAACTCTCGGCTTAGACTCTTTCTTCGTAAGTTGATATCTAGATGGTTAGGACCTTTCGTAGTGAAACAAGTCTTTCCCTATGGAGCTATGGAACTTACTCATCCTGAAAAGGGTGATTTTAAGGTGAATGGACAAAGATTAAAGCTATACACCTTATAACATGCCCATGGTCTCAGGCGTGTTTCATCCTTAGAAAATGATTGTGGCCCATAAACTCCATTAGTGTTTCATCCCAATTAATTTCTTTGTGAAATAGAAGTTGAGCATCAAAATTGGGAATCAATTCATGCATAACTTTTTAGGATAGTACCCTTTTCTCTTTTCTTTCTATTTTCTTTGTCACTAACACATTGAGGACAATGTGTCCCTTAAGAGTAGGGGAGGGGTATACTTGGCTCAAATTTATGGATTAGCAAATTGAATTGAGATAATAGTATGAAGTTGAATTGACCTTCTTAATGGATGAATTTCATTTAAATGGCAATAACTGCTTATGCGTAGCTTGATTAATTTGATCATCTATCAATAATTGAATATGGTAGTCATGTTAGGAAGTTGGTTTGATAATTTGGAGTTTGAACTCTTAGTTAAATTTTTGTGCTTATCTGATTCCATTGTGACTTTTGTTTAAGGTTTGGTAGAAATCTCTAATATCCTAGGGAACTTGATTACTTTTCTTGGAAAATAAAATAAGTTAAACAAAAGAGCAAAATGATCTTTAAATTTTAATCTATTCCATTGTTCTTGACTCATTACAATCCTAGAGTTGAGATTATGAATAGTGCTAATAGCCATTTGAAATTGTGATTCTAACTGAGTAACTAGGGGTTGGCATCATAAATGTTTACACTCGCGTCAAAAGACTAGTATGACAATTCAGACAAGGTCTTGCTGTAAAAAGAGTTAAAAAAAATCAATTACTTAGGAGAAAATCTTTATAAATCTACTTTGCTTTGACTCTTGTTGATATGAAATTGTTTGCACAAATCTTTAACTATGTAATTCATACTCGAGAATTTGATATGAAGATTTCTTGATATGACTATCATGTTTGAGAATTAATATTTGATTGAAGATTTTAAGTTTTCATGATGAGTGAGTTGTTGTCCATTTTGATGATTTGTTTTGAAGTTGAGAGAGGAAATTTTATTTCGAATTGCTATCTTGATTTAATTTGCTTGAGGATAAGCAAATGCTCAAGTTTAGGGAGATTGGATAAGTACATATTTGACTATAATTTATCCCTTATTCTTACTTTGTTTTATCATTAAATTGAGTTTAAATTGTTTGTTAAGTGGTTTATGAGAGCATTTTGAGTGTTTGAGTTGATGTAGAAGCCACGAATCAATTTGTCTAGAAATTGCAAAGTTAAGAAACAAATTCGGCGAATTTTAGGCAAGGACTTAAAGACACAACAGGCAATATGCCCAGGAGCATGTGCATGTATCAGGGTATGTTGTGCCATTTTGCCCATGTACTTGGGTATGTTGTAGCCCATATAGAAGAGCTGATTTTTGTAAAGGGACAGATGCCTACACGCCTAGGTACATAGGCATATACCAGACCATGTAGATGAAAAATTACACCTTTAAAAGATCATTCAATGAGAAAAAAAAGGGTGAATCTGATCTTTTCAGAGAGTTTTACTTTAGGAGAACTTTTTAGGAAGAAAAGAAGAGATCACAGCCAAAATCAAGGGGGAAGAATGAGATTGGAGTGGATTTGAAGTGGGTGATTTAAGATCGAAGAGAAGATTTTTGAGAACTTTTCTATGGATTGTTTGATTTATCATTCTCTTCTTTCTTGTTCATTATTCTTCCAGTTTACCATGAACTAAACTCTTTTTATCTAGATGGGATGAACCCTAATTCTAATTATATGGATTGAATTATTGGATTTTTAATCAAATCATCCCTGAGTTGAGTTATATTCATGATTTATATTGATAAAATCTTATTAACAATTGCTAGCTTGTTGATTTGATATCTGATTTCTTATTAAGGAGTAAAGATACCCTTGATTGGATTTGATCACTCATAAATATTGGGGATTGCTTGGAACACTAGAGATAGGTTTACAAAATCCTTTGGCTTTTAATTCCTTAATCTTAATGTTTTGCCTAACCCATTGAATAAGAAGAGATTCTATTTAATTTGTTTAGGGAAAAGGGGATTAATTCACTTGAGAAAGGTTTAATTCTACTTTTTAGGATTTCTAACTTGATTCATTGTTTGATTTTATTGAGTCCACATTCCATGAAATACATGAGGAGCTAGATGGAGTTTCTATCTAGATAATTTTTTCATTGATTCTTTTCCAATTGATTTTGTTTATTTACTGCATTTAGTTAATATAGTTTAATTTTCAATTTAGTTCAAATCTAGTTTCCTTGGAATTTGATTCACTAGATAATAGTTAATGTTTGAGCTAATACTTATGTAGTTTTCCTATGGATCAACCTCTTTTATGCTATACTACTTGAATGATAGGTACACTTGCCTATAATTAGGGTATAATAGACTTAGAGTTTATTTAACCTGGTGGAAGTATAAAGCCAACATCAATGACTTGTGCTGCTTTCCCATTTGGCAAGGTCCACATATCTTTCTTTTGAGAATTTAATCCTTAGAAGATCATCAATAAGCTCATCCTTGCAAAGGCTATGCAGAAGCTCCATACTTCTATGCCTAAGTCTTTTTAATCCAAAGCTAAGACTCATTGCTAAAAGACATGAAACACTTGACATCTTGGTTAACTGAATCATCTAAGTCAATCAAATAGGTATTGCCTTCCCTTTCACTTTTAAACACCACATTGTCATTAGCTAAAGTAATGCATGCTTTAGAGTCAAAGGTGACTTTATTACCCTTATCACACAATTGACTAACACTAAGCATGTTAAATCTCAAGCCATCAACCAAAAAAACATCTTCAATAAGAGAGTGATTATTCTTACCAATGGTACTAATGCCAATTATCTTACCCTTGGCATTATTACCAAATATGATGTTTCCACCTCTATTTCCTTTTACATTATTAAAGAGGCTTGCATTACTAGTTATGTGTCTTGAACATCCACTATCTATTTACTATTTATTCTCCTTGGTAGTAGATTTTAGACATACCTACAAGAAATAATAAATCATCTTATCTTAGGTACCCAAATATATTTAGATCCTTAGGAGTTAGCCTTGGAAGGGTCCTCAAATTTAAGGTGAGCATTCCCCATATAACAAAACTCATTAATACGACCATCTTTAATGCAACAATGGCATTTAAGCCTTGACTTAAAAATGTTATTAGGCGTTACCATTTTGCCATAAAATTGTGGACTAGTCACAACATTACCATAATACATATAGAATAAGTATGGAGTCATGGTTTTGTGTGTTTTTAAGAGAGTCTTTTGTGATATATAAATGCATGGTTTGCTCTTGGAGGCTTAACTCTAGAACCTTGTGAAATCTTTTGAGTCCTCTTTGGACTAGGGGGTTTTGTATTTGCTTTCACTCCTTTATTAATTACCTTAATGCTAAAGGTTTAAGGAGTTGATGCTTTTATGAATAGGATGGGAGAGGATATGGATGGAGATGAACTATCAAAGCCACATCTATGTTTCACAAGGGATGGCCTTTGTGACATAATAAGAGTGTCCAAGGCTTTCTTCCTTTTGTGAAATTTAGAAATAAAAGACCTTAATTCCTCAACTTCTAATTAAGGTATTATTTTCTTTGTATAAGGAATTAAGAGAAGAGGTTTTAGAAAAAATTTCTTCTAATGAGCCTTTGAGATTTACTTTGGAAGTTTTCAAACTTAAGACAAGTTTTTCTAACTCTTTAAAATTCTCCTCTAATTTTAAAATGCTTTCTTTATAAAATTTCATTTTAGATTTATATTTTTTGCATTTTAGAGTCATGGCTTTCATTAGCTCAACCTCATCCTCATTATGCAATTCATTATCATTATCATCACAAGATTGATAAGTAAAGCTTACCTCATTTGAAGAGTCCTCTAAGGCCATGAAACATAGATTGGCAACCTCCTCTTCCTCTTCATCACTTGAGATGCTATCATCTCATGTAGCCTTGAAACTCTTCTTTTTCTCTTTGTCCCATTTCTTCTTTTCTTATTTTTAGGACAATTTGATTTGATATGACCTTGTTTCCATATTCATAGTAAGTTATATCATTCTTCTTTTTCCTGCTTGTGTTAGAGTTAGAGTTTGAGGATTATATTTTAAAGGGCCTTTTGTCTTTCTATCTTCTCTTCCTTGACCCTTTTTGAAAGCATAGCTAGTTCTTCATTATCATCTTCACTTTCCTCTTATTCAGTTGAGCTCTCACTCTCATGTTCATCATTTGATTCACATTTGAGAGCAAGTGGCTTCTTTTTCTCCTTCTCCATTTGTGGCTCTTCCTTTTCAATTGTCATCTCATGAGTGTGAAGCATTCAAATGAGAACATTGGTAGTAAGCGAGCCAAGGTCCTCAATTGCCTCTTCAATTCTAACCACTCTAGCTTTGTAATTTTTCTTTAGAAGAACTTTGAGGACTTGTGATTGATATCTACCAAAGAGTAAACTTTTCCAAGTTTCTTTAGATTATTAACTATGGCAAGGAGCCTGTTTGTCATATTGGTAATGCTCTCATTGGGCTTCATATTGAAAAGCTCATATATATTTGTGACCAATTAAATCTTTTTGGACTTGACTTGTATAGTCCCTTCATGATAGTTTTCAAGGGCTTTGTAAATGCCATAAGCACTTGTGCAATGTTGAACTTTTCCATATTTTTCTCTAGATAAAGAGCTAAATAGAATAGCCATAGCTCTTTTGTTCTTCCTATTTGCTCTTTTTTGAGCTTCAACCAATTCCTTTCTAGGGATCTGTTCTTCAATGCCTTCAACCACTTTTATCAGAAGCTTCCATTCTTCAAGAACACTATCCTATAAGTCTATGAGATCACAGTCAAGATATACCTCCATTCTATATGTTCAATAAGCATAGTTGGTACTATCAAAATGTGGTTTGAGGTGATGCATCCCTTCATTAGCCATTTTCATCTTTTCTTATGTAATTTAAAAAAATTCGCCTAATTGAGATGTCACTTATTTGAAATGAAAATTCTTATATAGGTTTGAGTATGACCCTAAAAGGAAAACACTTGTGAGGGTTGTATGTTAGCCATTAAAATATATAGTGAGTTGAGAGTGAGCTTGAAACTCCATTGTAAATGTCAAGTGATAGTAGAACACCTAATTGAGATTAAAGAGTGGACATAGGGTTTGTAACATTTGAACCACTATAAAATCTTATGTCCATAATTTTCTTTCCTTATCTCTTTCATCTAAATTTTAATTTACCACCAATTCAAACCCCTTTTTTGGTGCACAAGGGCAAATAAGTGGTATCAAAGCTTTGGTCTCATTCTAAACATAGTTGGTACTATCAAAACTTTGTTAGAGCATAGTCGTGGTTTCAAAGACTTGGTCGCGATCATGACTCCCTTTTTGTGGTTGAGACATTATTTTAATGGTCGTGATGTTCATATTCTCAAACGGTAACTTGACACATGGCATTTTTTCATTAGATGTATCCATCAAGCTAGAATTTGCCTGGTCGCAATAGAGATTCCTTCATTGCAGTTGTGATTCCCTTAATGAGCCCTAGGTCGCGGTTGGGATTGAGGTCGTGAATCTCTCTGAGTCTTGAGGCTTTTTGCCGTTAATTTTTCTTGATTGTGATCTGCTAAGATGTAGTAATGAGTATTCTGTTATGGTCGTGATCCTGGCATTGCATCTACGAATTTGGGTACTGCAACATAACTTCAGGTTTTTGAAGTTGTTTGGATTTTTTAACTTCACCAAAGTGTAATTCCCACAAAATCAACACTTAAGACAAACATTAAATCATTCAAATTTATTTTTCAAGATAAAAAATAAGTTGTAAAGGTCAACAACCTCTATTATTCATTAGATGGGTATTAGCATTATAAGCAGTATTTACAGGGTTGACATCAAAATGTCCAAACTTTTAAGTAGCCTCTCAACATAATGCTCTTGAGTTAGCATTAGGCCACTTTCACATCTTATGATCTTAATATCCAAAATGATATTAGCTTCCCCTAATTCTTTCATATCAAATTGTGAAGCTAGAAATTTCTTTGTTTTGATTACAACATCTAGATATATGCCGAATATGAGCATGTCATCACCATACAAAGTAATAATAACAAAATTATTATCAATGCATTTGGTATACACACATTTTTCAACCTTAAGACTAGAAAAACCATTTTTAACAAAACTTGATAAAATTTTTGATGCAACTGTTTAGGAGCTTGTTTTAAACCATATAAGGATTTTAGAAACTTACAAACTTTGTTTTCTTTACCAAGAACCACACAACCTTTAGGTTGAGTCATAAAAATCTCTTCTTCTAAATCACCTAAAAACATTGTTTTCACATCCATTTGATAAATAACAAGTTTGTAAACTGAAGTTAAAGCAATTAAAACATGAATAGAATTGGTCACAAGTGCAAAAGTATTAAAGTAATCAATGTTTTGTTTTTGGATATAGCCATTAGCCACTAATCTTACTTTATATTTTTCAATAGAACCATCAACATTTTATTTCCTTTTAAAAATCCATTTATAATCAGTAACATTCAAGTTTGATTTTGAGCAATAGAAGCAATTTCATTTTTAATAGCTTCTTTCCAAAAATTTTTTTCAGGAGAGGAAATTGCTTTAGAAAAAGTTAAAGGGTCATTATCAATAAGATAAGTATAAAATTCATTTCCAAAAGTATTTTCTTTCCTGGGTCTTTTGCTCTATCTCAATCCTTCAATTGAATTTTGTAAAACATTTTCATTTTAATGGCATGAGAAACTTTATCTATTCTTAAAGGAAAAACATGCTAAAAAAACTCAAAATTTTTAGTTTCAACAATGGTATTACAATCAAGTACATCACTTTTTAATACAAGAAATCTATATGCAACACTATGATTAGCATAGCCAATTAACATGAAATATGATGTTTTAGAACCTATTTACTTTTTATTGGAATCAGGAGGTAAAACCTTAGGAAGACATCCCCACACTTTCAAATATTGCAAATTAGGAGGATAACCTTTCTACAGCTCATAAGGAGATTTACTAGTTTTCTTATAAGGAATTCAATTTTGCAAATGACAAGCAGATAAAATAGCTTCACCCCAAAGATTATCAGGTGCATTAGAACTAATAAGTAAAGCATTCATCATATCTTTCAAGGTCCTATTCTTCATTTTAGACTCCATTTGATTCAATGGAATAAGAAGAAGTAATTTCATGAATTATTCCTTCTTTTTCACAATAATCATTTAATAAGACAAATTCCCCACCTTTATCTGATCTAACTCATTTTATTTTTTATTTAATTGATTTTATAACTCAGCTTTATAAGAGAGAAACATATCAAAGGTTTTATTTTTTAAGCAAATATATTTTAGTGTACCTAGAAAACTCATCAATAAAAATCACATAATAATTCTTACCCCCTCTAATCATTGTTTGTTCAAATCACCTATCAATATGAATTATTTCTAAAAAACTTGAAACTCTATTAATAGAAAAACATATTTTTTGGTCGCTTTAGTTTTAGCACATATTTCACATTTATTTGTGTAAGTATTACTAATACTAGTTATCATGTCAAAAGATTTCATTTTCTTAATATGTGATAAACAAAAATGTCCTAATATAGCATGCCATAAATCAATAGAGTTAAACAAGTAAGCAAAAGTGCTAGCATTATTATTGATCACATTATAAACATTAAGTACAAAAAGCCCCTGGTTAGAATAGCCTTTACTCACAAACACATTATTTTTAGTTAAAATAACTTTATCGAATTCAAAAAAATACCTTGATCCCCACTTTTTAATAATCCTATAGACACAAGATTTGTTCTAATAGTGGGAACATGCAAGACATTATTTAGAGCTAAAGTTTTGCCAGATGTAAGCATAAGAACTTTTCCTTTACTAAGAACTTGTATAGCTGGAAAGTCACCACAATAAACAACTTCTTTCCCTTCTCATACTTGAGTGTAGGAGGTAAAGCAATCTTATTTACACAAATGTGCTTAGTAACTCCAGAGTGTACTACCCACTCTTTCACATTGGTCATAATATTCAATTGAGAAACAACAACAACAATGATATCATTTGCTTCGACCAAGTTTGCTTAAGTCTTAGCATGATTGTTGTGTCTCACTCTTTTCAAACATTGAGGAGCATGGTGGCTTGGTTTGCCACACACTAAACAATTGCCTTTCTTTTTAAAGGTAGGTGGGTTTTGGGTTTAAAGCTTGTAATTAAGTTTCTTATTATCACACCTTTCTTATTAATTAGGTTTGTTGTCTTGCACAAGATTGGCTTTTATTAATATCTCTTACCTTTGGCATTATTGGATGCCTTCTTGTTTGTGTATTCAACGATAATGTGAGTAATTAGGTCTCTAAGTTATAGTTTGCTTGTGTTTGCGCTTGAGTCGTTGCTCATAGTCATTCCAAGATTTAGGAAGTTTCTCAGTCAGCAAGCCAGTAATTAACTCTTCTTACAAATTGATATATTTAGATTTGAGGTCTTCAATCAATTTATAGTACTCATTGATATGCGTTTTTATGTCCTTGCCATCAACCATCTCCCATTGATAGTATTTGCTTATGATAAACTTTTGTTTTCCAGCAACTTCAACAGTATAATCATAAACTCCCATATATCTTATTGTTACCAATGGCAATAGTAGAATTGTTTATGGCAGTAGTAGAAGTGTTAATAGTTTTAGCAGATGTGTTGGTGTTGGAATCCATAATTCATCCTTGAGGATTAATTGCATAATCCTTTAGGATTCAACTAGCTCTTACTTTTATTAATAGAAAAGGGAGTAGGAATAAGAAATTAAATTAATTAGTAAACTAAATAAAACAAAAAGAAAGAAAGAAGAAGAAATTGGAAATATTACTTGTCACTTTTATGTCTCTAAAATGCAGAAAATAATTGGATTTTATAGACTAAGGACATGAAAAGATGTTGAGAAAAATAAGCTAAAAATTAGTTTATAATGTAAAGCATGCAAATGTTAGGAATTCAAGTAATATGTTTTATTTAAAATAAAAGACCTGGTCATGAGGGAAAGATTTTATCCATATAGGTAAACTTTTAAAGTTAATTACTTCAACTACACAACATGAATTGCTATTTAGTTATGTATATGTTAACCTTGAAAATATGATATCTAGAAATGAAGGGTAACTATTGCATGCATGGAAATTTTTGCCTATATCAAGTACATAGATTTCTCTCATACACTAAATCAAAAAGTGATGAAATATTTTATCTTATGTTTTTGTGTCATTGGATTCATTTATATTTATTTGAAATTTATTATTACTAATAAAAAATTAATTTTAGTAATAAGTAAGAAATATATTTTATCATTCACTCAATTTTAAAGGGAAAGTAGAGTGATGGTTATAGGATAATTAATCCTTTAACTATTACATGTGCCAAGTCCAAAAGGTGAATTGAATAGTAAATTAACGGCAATGTTGTTATAGTGACTGATAAGGAAAAAACCCACTTCAAGAGAACTTAGGCTATAGGCCTTAAGAACATAGACCTCTCAAGGAATTTAATGGGCTTCCCCTCATGCCTAGCAAGATAGATAATGAGTTGGTCAATGAATGAAGAAGGAATGCTGTCACCTGAAGAGCACCTCTCCTTCGCTGAAATGCTCATCTCTTCACCATCTTCACCATCTCCAGGCCCCCGAAGGGCCCTTCCTCAAAACATCTTCACACCAAAAAGTTATGAGAAGATTCCACCTCTTTACCTCTTTGCCAAGTTCAACCATCTAATAAATGACCAAACACCTTCCACCATGATAGAGTAGTTCTCTTCACCTATCTCACCTATCTCATGATAAGGAAGGCTTCTCCAGGTGACACCTATGAGGACAAGTCCTCTTCTTTATCACTTTAGATGCATGACACATGCACCATCCTCATTTATTAGAAGAGACCTCCAGGTATAAATAGCAGCCATGAAGTATATGCAAAGCTGCTCTCTCTTCACTCTCTAATATCTTTTCTCTTCACAAAATTTCTTTTCTCAACTTAATAATGGCCGACTTGAGCATCAAAACTTCCTTTTCAGGCTAAAGCCTAAGCTCCTTTATTATCTCCTCTTTGTTTTGCAGGTTGGTTTAAGCATTGCACATCCCTTCTTCACCAAAATCTAGCCTATTCCCTTTTAAACATATTCTGATCATATCAGATTGGCACCATTTATAAGGATGAGTAGCTAGATTTTACTAGCCTATGGTTTCTCTTTCTTTTAAAGGATAGCTTACATAGCTTTCCTTCCATCATTCTTGTTACCAATACTTGAACATCCTTAAAAGATCATTAAACACATCAAACCTATAAACTTATAACAACAATGACTCTAAATGATAAACAGCCCTCCTTTTCACAGCCTCAAGGTCCTGGAACGTCCATACAAGGGGTTCCTAGTACTCCTATGGGTCAAGGCTCAATAGGAGTATCACCCTCAGTGGCATTGCCCCATCAACTATATTGACAACACAATTCTCAGATTACTTCCATGGATTAGTCCCCTTCCCTATAGTATTTGAGTAATTCAATACCGTGCTCCACCCAATCACCAGCCACTATCACTTCCTTATCTCAATTAGATGTCCCAGCATCGCTACAGTTGTTAAACAACCTTGTGATACATTTATCTTCCACTATTCAAGCCTTGGTTGCCACACAAACTCAAACACCCATACCTCTTGGACATAGAGCTATTATGACTATAGAACATATAGCAAAAGATGGGATGAACCAACCTCTTCCTCATTATATAACTCATGATGATGTTAGGATGGAGAAAAGCTAGGGACAAAAGTTAAAATCTAAAGTAGTAAGTGTTGACAAAAAATGAAGAGATGACAGAAGAATTCCTTTAACATGAAGGAATAGGAAGTCTAACCATAAGAACAACATATGTGTTAATGATGCGCATTCACTTTGAGATGAAAGATGTTCATAATATATAGATGAAGAGAAGCAAAATTCTCATGATATAGAGAAAAAAAATCAAATTCCTGACCATGAGAGGTGATCTTTATCAATCTTTTCCTATCACAAAAGGCACCATAGCTAGCAAGAAGCAACTAGCTAGTACAATCCCAAAGAAATGATGGATAATGTAAGAAAGCTCTTTGAGGAGATGGACATAGATAGAAGTAAGAAGGTGATGCACAAAAATCTAGCACTTGCCCTAAAATCACTTTTTATCAAAAGGATAAGTGAGTATCAAATGCCAAAAAAGTTGAAGCCACTAACCGTTATGAGATATAATGGGGAGTCTGACCCAAAGACTCACATCATAGATTATAAGCACGTTATAGAGCTCTAGACTATGAGTGATGTAGTTTTGTGCTGAGCTTTTCATGGGTCATTAGAAGCTGCCATCAGGTGGTTCAATAGTTTGGAAGAAAACAACATTTCTTCTTTCAAACACCTTATAGAAAATTTTATTCACTGATTTTTAGCAAGCATTCTGACGAAAAAGGAAAACCTAATTCATGGAGCAAATAATCTAAGAAGAAAGGGAATCTCTTTGAAATTACGTAGCTTAATTCAACAGGGAAGACCTAAAGGTGATGAAACTTGATCAATCAAGAGCCATTGAAGCACTTCACAATGTCATAACTTATAGAGATTATTTTAAAGTCTTGAGTAGGCATGCCCTATTGACTTTGGAGGAAACCACGGCTATAGCCTAAAAGTACATCAAACAAGATAATGTTTACGGCTATAGCCAAATTTCAAAGAAGAGAAGACTAGAAACACCAATACTACAGGAAGTGGTGAAGAAGTAGAAATAGGAAATCAAAGCCACTTTAACAATTAAAAAAACTCAATAGCACTCACAACTAAGTTTATCTGGGTAAAGAGGTCTAGGAAGACTAAGAAAACCTCATCTTGATCTCTTTAAGCTCATACCTCTCAATACTGCTCCAACTAAGGTCTTTACCTTATTCCAAGACTAAAATATCTGGATGAGACTGAGACCTAAGTGAAGATCTAGAGCTAAGGGATAAGACTAGATATTATCTCTTTAATGACCTATATGGCTACAACACTAATGAATATAGGTCTTTGATGGAAGAAATAAAGAAACTGATTCAACAAAGTTATCTTGGAAAGTTTATAAAAGAAAGAAGAGTAGGAAGGGAAGAATCAGCAACTGTTCAAGACCAAGGCAAGTAGCCTATTAATAAAGGCACAGCGAGCGTTATTCATTATATCACTGGAGGGCCTGCCGAGATACGGATGCATCTTGACAATGAAGAAAAGACATCCTTTATCACATAGAGGGGCACTTACTATTATATATCCTTACCCTTTAGTCTCAAAAATGCTAGTGCCACCTATCATCGCCTTATCAATATGATGTTTAAAGAACTCATTGGTAAAAATCTAGAAGTCTATATTGATGATATGATAGTCAAAAGCAAAAATTTTGATGATCATGTAAGAGAACCCATGGAATTCTTTGCGGTGATGAACAATTATGGGATGAAGTTAAACCCCAAAAAATGCTCCTTCTTCATTAATGGTGAAAAATTCCTCAGTTTCATGGTTAGTAAATGAGGAATAAAGCCAAACTCAAACAAAGTTAGAGCAATCCTTGACATGGCTTCACTAACAAATACAAAGATTAACACAAAGAATAATTGCTCTAAATCAATTTCTATCTCAGTCTACCGAAAAGTATATGCCTTTTTTTAAAAAATTGAGAAAGATTGATACCTTTAAGTGGACACTTGAGTGTGATATCACTTCAAATAGCTAAAAGCTTTCTTTAATTTTGAGCAAATTTTGAGCAGGCACTGCCTGTCGAATAAGTCCTAATCTACCTCTCTGCTTCAATCCAAGTTATAAGCTTTATTTTAATCCATGAAGAAGGTGCAAAAGCCAATTTACTATTTTAGCATAGTCTAACAAGGAGTTGAACTTAAATATCTTCCAATAGAAAAATTGGCTTATGCTATATTCTTGTCAGTAATAAAAGATAAAATTTATCTTTAAGCACACTAAGAAGTGGCGATCATGGACCAACCACTCCAGAGAGTTCTTCACTGCCTAGAGACCTTAGGTGAGTGTTGTGCTGGTCATTTGAATAAGGCCAACATGGGTTGCAATACAAACCACAATTAGCCATTAAGGCATAAACCTTAGTTGATTTTATCTTTGAATGCTCCTTCTCTAACCTATCGCCTTCGGTAGAGTCAACTGCATCAGATGAAGTTGCCCAACAAATCAAATCAAGTTCTTTGCCATCTCTTAATAGTTCCTCATAGGAACTCTATATAGATGGGATAAGTAGCATGGGAAATAGTGGCACAGGTATAATGTTTAAAAAAGAGAATAGTTTTCTACTTGAATATGCTTTAAGATTGGATTTCCCAACCATGAACAACACAGTTGAGTATGAAGCAATGATTCTAGGGTTATTGTTCATTGATTGTTTGAGGCTTAAAAGTTTGAAGATCTTTAGTGATTCTCAATTAATAGTGGGCCAAATCAAGGGAGAATTTGAAGCAAAAGATGAAACCATGCTGAAGTACTTAGAAAAGGCCAAGGCCTTAATTTGAAAGCTGAAAGATAGGAATATGGACGTGTAAGTTAATAAAGTCCATCGCATTGACAACTATAGAGTTAATAAAGTCCATTGCATTGGCAACTATAGAGTAGACAGTCTTAGCAAAATGGCAGCCACAAATCAAGTTGAACTACCCTGAAAAATCTTTATAGGATCACCTCTACTCAAGTATTCAGGATGGTAAAGAGATCATGCAAACAGATTGAGAGCCTACCTAGATAGATCCCATCAAAGCCTACTTACACAAAGAAAAGCTACCTTTAGACCCTAAAATGGCCAAAAAGGTTTGATATTGAAGTACTCATTTTTCATTCCATAATGAAACACTTTATAAAAGAGGCTATTCTCTGCCATGGTTGAAGTGTCTCAAGACAACTGAAGCAAAGTATTTGCTACAAGAGGTACATGAAGGGTTTTGTAGGATGCTATAGGAGGCAAAGAATTGGTAGCTAAAGTGATCAAACAAGGACACTTCTGGCCAACAATCAAGTAAGATGCCATTAAGTTAGTACGAAGTTGTCCTATTTGCCAAAAGTATGCTCGCGGCCAAAGCACTCCAGTAGTAAAGCAGACCCTAATTACAAGATCATGGTTATTCACTAAATGGGGAATAAACATCCTAAAGCCTTTCTCAATGGCCTCGGGTCAGAAGAAATTCCTGCTAGTAGCTGTGGAATACTTCACCAAATAGGTATAAATTGAAGCACTTACCATAATTATAGTAGAAAAAATTATCAATTTCTTATGGAGAAATATCTTGTGTCAATTTGGTGTTCCATATCAACTTGTCAATGATAATGGAAAACAATTCGATAACTCAAAGGTGTAATCTTTTTATGAAGGTCTTCAAATCAATCATCATTTCTCATCCATTGCTCATCCACAGTCGAATGGGCAAGTCGAAGTGGTCAATTGAACTATCCTTTAGGGATTGAAGAAAAGGCTTGATGGATATGGTAGAGGTTGGGCAGATGAACTCTACCACATTCTTTAGACATACCAAATCACACAGAGAAAAACACTGGCGATACTCCTTTTAGCCTAACTTATGGCATTGAAATGGTCATTTTAGTTGACATTGGCATGCTAAGTAAGAGGACCAATTTTCTTGGCGAAGAACTAAATAACTAAGAAAGAAGAATTGATCTAGATATCATATAAGAGCTTTGTGATATAGCAACTATTCACCTAAAAGCTTATAAATCCAGAGTAGCCAATTACTTCGATTAAAAAGTTAGAGCTCTTGTATTCATCGAAAGAGACTCGTCTTGATATACCTTAAAGTCACTAATCGCAGAGAAGCGATGGGTAAATTGGCCCCAATATGGGAAGGACTATATCAAGTATATAAGGTGATAGGTCCTACTACATACAAGCTTATAACATTAGAAGGAGTTGAAGTTCCTCACACTTGGAATATTCAACACCTTAAGTTGTATTACAAATAATTTAGAAATGAAGAAATACTTTTCAGTATATTCTACCACATCTCTGTTTCTCTCCGCCAAAATGAAGACAAAGCCCTTATCAAGGCAAGTCTAAAGCCTTCACTAAGGTGAAGCACTAAGTCTCCTGCAAGAGAACACCTAAAAACCTCATCAAGGTGAGGTCTTTACCAAGGTGAGGTACAAAGCCCTTATTAAGGCAAGGCCAAAGACTTCACCAAGGTGAAGCACTAAGTCCCCTGCAAGAGGGCACCTAAAAACCTCATCAAGGTAAGGTCCTCATGAAGGTGAGGTATAAAGCCCTTGTATTAGTAAGGCCAAAGCCTTCACTAAGGTGAAGCACTAAGTCCCCTGTAAGAGGGCACTTAAAAACCTCATCAAGGTGAGGTCCTCGCTAAAGTGAGGTAAATTCTCTTTGTCAAAAATAGAAACTAAGGCATGTTTGATTTCAAAGCAAAGAGTTTGAAACATGAATCAATAATAAGTTATTCCTTCTTCAAAGGGGGAGAATAACATTAGCATACATCTATAGTAAAGCTAATGTGATTTAGTTACTTCAATTCAAGATTCACGATTCAACTTAAAGAGTTAAGTATTAATTCTAAATTCAACTCAGTCATTTACGAAGAAGTCTTAAAAGACGAAGCAATTGAAAAAATAATATTTTATTGAATCTATAACTATATAATGAATTATAAAAGTGTTAAGACTATTATGTGTACAAAAAATTCTCTAAGTCTAAAAAAAAGTGTGGAAAAATATGATACTAAAGAAACAAAAGAAAGAAGCTATTTTGTTAAGGATTACCCTAAAATGAAGGTGTCTTTTGAGCTAAAGCCTTAACTTGAAAAAAATAGAGCAGCTAAATTGCATTCATCGATGTTTGAAACTGCACCAACTTGTTTCTTTAAGCTTTCTTGAAGTGCTTTAAGGAACTTCTTCACAACATCATCTATAGCCTTATTATAGAAGCTAATTGATCCCTGCATTCCCTTTAGACCAATGAATTTTTTTAGTACTTTAGATTTGATAAAATCATTGATGATGGCTTCTTGATTCTTGTTCGCATCTTTAGCTTGCTACTCTGCTTCGCTTGTCCTTATCCTCTCAGCATCTAGTCTTTGCTCCAACTCTTCAATCTTCCTTTTTGCTTCAGCTAGTTCATCTTAGCTAGCTCTAGAGTTGATTGATTTGACCTTACAATTGGTCAATCTTTAACCTTAAGCTCTGAGCTTCTTCCTCAACATTCTTAAAAAAAGATTAAAGCTCTTTAATGAACTTGTCCTTTGATGTTAAAGATTTTTGTAGAGAACAGACAATTACATTGAGCTCCTTATCCCTCTTTTCAAAAGTTTCTTTAGTCCTTTTTAGCCTCTCTTACCATTGGGTCATATCACCAACTAACCCAGCATATATGGTCTGCAGCTTTTCTATCTCAGCTTATAATCTCTTAAGTTTTTTTGAAGCTGGCCTTCTCCTTTATCAGCTACTTTAGCTTATTATAAAGCTGATCAATCACCGCGCGTTGCTCTCTGAGTTTAACACATTTCATTATTGTTCTTTAAGCTTTAATGTAAAACAAGTCACAAGTATTTAAGTGCTTGATTAATGTTATGGCGATTCTCATAGTTTGAAAGAAGATGAATATATAAGTGAGACACCAAGCATAAAATGAAGATGAAAATTAATAAAAGAAAGATAGGTTTCAAAGAAATACTTACATCATAGCCTTTGAAGACTTCTTTTTTGTAGCAGCTCCTTAGAAGAGAGCTTGGGCTGGCCATCAGAAGAAGGAAAATGGTGTAGACTCACGGCAGGGTCATTAGCAAACTCTACTGTGTCATTAGCTCGTGAGAAGGCTTCATTCTTTACAAAATGTTGGAGAAAAGCTTTAGATTGCTTATTATTAAGATTATAGCGAATTGGAGGGAGCTTATTGCGAAGTTCTTCATTATCAAGGATTTTCTCCCTTAAGTACTTCAGCTTGCCAACAAGTACACCCTTCATGTCTGAGAGGGGTCTTTGATCTATGGCCTTAACCTCCGCTCTAGCATTTTTAATACATTTAGATATCCTCAAGGGATTTATGCTAATGAAGGCGAAGTCTGAAATAAGGGGATGCCTCTAAGCTCCCTCTTTGTCTTCGTCCTTTATGAGGTCCACAAAAGAAGTAATGGTTGCTTCAAGAGTCACCCTCGCTTTAATCTTACTAATACCTCCCTCTTTAGTTGGCTGAGCATTGACACTTATTTGAATTGGGGGTTCAGTGCCAATTGTATTTACAGGCTCTCGCCTAGAAATAGTAGCAGTGGTGGTTGCAACTTTAGCCTCACCTCTTCGTCTACTAGATTATTGTAATATTCATCAAAATAAAAAAAAAAGTTTAAATTCTCCTCAGTAAAAGAACAAGGCATAAGTTAATAAAGAACTTAACACCAAATGTTGAAATCATTAAGTGCTAAGTGATAAAGTGAGCATACTAGGAATAAGAGACCTAAATGGCCGAGCCCCTTCAATAATAGCAGCAGGCTCCCTTCCTATTTGCTCCTTCGCACCAGCAGGGAAAGCCTCTTATTCTTAAACTTCTTCAATTTGAGTAGCCTCTTCATTTTGAAGACTATCCACTTCTCTAATAGCATCAGCAGAAGTGGCCTCCTCTTCATTTTAGGAGGCTCCAAAAGATTTGCTTCTCCTCACTAGGGAAGAGATTACTTGGACATCCTCATCCTCTTGATCTATTAAAGTCAGGGCTGTAGTTGCTTCTTTCATGTCTTTTGCCAAGTTGGCAAGTTTAGGTACAACCTCTTCCTTAAGATCACTCTCCAAGGATAGATTCACCTTCTTCTTTCCCTTCCTAGTGGGAATAAACTTTTTTAGCTTCTTTGTAGCCTTCTTCATTGCAGCTTCTTCATTAATCACAATGCCAATAGCTAGCACCTTCTTCCTCTTGCCAGCAGTTTGCTTTATTGGCTTTGAATATGATGGAGGGACCACCTTTAAAGGCTACCATTCTTCTTGATAGACTAAGGTTAACCTCCTAGTTACCTTGTCTATACAAGAAAGATGGGTGTGGTAGTTGTAAGTCAGAGGGGTAATGCCTTTTAACTTTTTCTGTACATCTTCGTAATACCTGCTCTCTGTGTCATTGTGAATTGCGAAGAAGGCATAAATTAAGTTAGAAAGATGCCTAATAATAGCATTAAATCTTGATATATGAAATGAATACATAAACTCACCCCTAACAACATTTATTGGTGTGTTTAAGATTACTATACTCGAGGTAGCCTTGAGCATCATGTTCACCTCTAAGGTCCTTAGATCGAATGAAGACCTCCCTTAAATCAAGGTCTTGATCCCACTTTCTCCTCCTGAGTCAGGTCCTCTGGCTAGTCAGGCAGGCCATTAACTAGATTCATGAAGGACCCAGGGAACCCAAAACCGAGGCCTTTAACAAGATTTTGCCTAATGACAACAAACTAACTTGCCCAATTGGGGATCTTATTTTCCTTATTTTGGAAAAGGTGGCATTTTGTGTGAGTAAAAGCGGTATAGATGAAACCTTCAGTCGACTTCCACAATTTGAAGAGGACTTAAAATATCCTTAGAGTTAGGGTAATTTTTAAAGCAGTGCACACCACCTTAAAAAAGAAAATCTCCCTTATAGCGTTTGAGTGCAGCATTATGGAATTCACTTAGTAATGGTGTGAGGCCTCCCTAAGCATTGGTCCAATCCGTTAAAGGAATTAAAATGCTCATTTGGGAAAGAACTCACTGGAAAGCCCTCGAGCTTATCTTTGATAGATTTGAAAATTATTTCTTAGAGTCGCCACCTTAATTTACTTTTATTGAGGAAAATATAAGGAAAAAACCCATATGACTAATTATTACCCAAAAGAAAAAGATCACTAACCTCGAAACCAAAGAAGATTCAGGGACTAGGTTTTTGATTTATTTTAACAAAATAAGTTTGGCCAATTAATATAAGGTTAGCTTAAAATATATTTCATGAGCAATTTATATAATACATGAACAGTTTAATTAATACATGATCATTTAACTCATCCATTCAATAATAAAGTAAATACACAATCAAGGTTCAAAATAAAAGAAAGTTAATATTATAATAAAATCTCTAACTTAGGGGATACCCCTTTAGCCCTTATGGATTCTATAGAAGTCACACATTCCCCAAACTAAGCCTAATAATAAAGTAAAAGAAAACAAAATAAAAGCAAGTGAAAAAGGTGATAGAGGGAGGAGAGTTAGTTAGTTTTAATTAAATTCGATGCTTGAACCAAGCATGCCTACATATTCCTTTGAATAGGAATCAAAACCCATGTAGTTCTTCCTTCTTATGAAGGGGTTATTTTAACCTAGCTATTTTATCATGTTTTGATTGATTGATTAAAAGAGGGTTAAGTTGATTGATTTAACCAATTGATTAACAAGTGGAGTTAATTAAGTCAGGTTTTACAAGCTTAGGTACCCTTATGCAATTCCTATGTCATAGGACCATTGCATCCTTCTAAGCTGGGGGGTGACATTAAGCATCCACTACACATCATTGACCCTTCATTTTTAGTGGATTTGACACACCTACAAAAAAAGCAATCCATCTTTGTTTTAGTACCCAAAATATTTAGGTTTATGGGGTTAGCAATAAAAGGATCCTCAAGTTTTAATTGAGCCTTCCTTATGTAGCAAAACACATTAATATGACCATTTTTCATACAATAGTGGCACTTAAGCTTTGACTTGAAAGTAGTCTAAGCCATTTTGTTATGAAATTTTGGTCTCTTCACAACATTATGACAATAAGTCATACAAGAATAAGTGTTATGTTATGATTATGGGTGCCTTTGAGCATACCTCTTTTGATACATAAATGCATGGTTACTCTTTGAGGTTTAGCTCTTGTGTCTTATGCACCCTTTTTAATTCTTTTAGGATTAAAAGGCTTAGCGTGTGCTTTGACTCCATTGTCAATTACCTCAATGCTAGAGGTTTAAGTAATGGCTTTAATGAACAAATTAGGGGAGGATATGGATGGAGATGCATTATCAAAACTAATGTGACGCCTTACTAAGGGTGGTATTTGAGACACAATGACTGTATCCAAAGCTTCCTTCCTTTTAGGAAATTTTGGAATGAAAGATCTCAACTTCTTAACTTCCAATTTTAAATCATTATTTTCTTTATATAAAGAATCTATTGAGGAGTTTTTTGAAGAAATCTCTTCTAATGAGTCTTTAAGACTAACATTGGATGTTTTTAAACTCAAAACAAGTTTTTCCAATTCTTTGAAATTCCTTTTACGTTGCGAATATTTTTCATTATAAAATTTCATTTTATAAAGATATTTTGGGCATTTCAAAGTCATAGCTTTAATAAGCTCATCCTTACCATCCACATCATGCAAATTTGCACAATCATTATCACAAGACAGAGATATGGAGCTAACAATGTCATCATCATTATCACAATTAGAGTGGGAAGTAGAACATACCTTATTTGTAGGTTCATCTAAGGGCATAAAGTAAAGGTTGGCTATATCTTCTTCCTCTTCTTTACTTGAAGAGCTATCATCCTAAGAAACCTTTAATCCTTTCTTCTTTTCCTTATCCCATTTTTTCTTCTTCTTGCTCTCAGGACAATCGAGCTTTAGATGTCCTTACTTTCCACACCCAAAGCAAGTTCCTTCATTCATTTTTCTTCTTCTTCCATGTAATGATTTCTTTCATTCTTCTTGTGATTTTTGTCAACTCCTCATCTTCATCATCATTAGAGGAATCACTTAATTGGTTCTCACTATCATGTTGGTCTTTGGTGGAGGAATTGAGAGCTAGTGACTTCTTCTCTACTTGTGGCTCTTTCTTTTCAATGGTCCTCTCTTGGGTAAGAAGTTTACTAATGAAAACATTGGTAGTAAGCTTGTCAAGGTCTTTAATACTGGCTACTCTAACATCATAATGCTTCTTTAGAAGAGTTTTAAGGATCTTGTGGTTGACATCCTCTAAAGAATATATTTTTCCAAACTTCTTCAAATTATTGACAATAGCAAAAAGTCTATTTGTCATATTGCTTATGTTCTCAGTTGGTTCATTGAGAAGAGCTAATACTCATAAATGAGTAATGGGATCTTCTTGGACTTGACTTGCTTAGTACCTTTATGGTAGTTTTCTAAGGCTTTCCAAATGCCATAGGCACTTGCACAATGTTGCTCTTTATGATATTCCTCTCTAGACAATGAGGTAAGAAGAATAGCCATTGCTCTTTTATTTTCCCCATTAGCTTTTCTTTGAGCTTTAACCCAATCCTTTTTAGGGATTTCCTTTTTAACATTATCAACTACTCTTATTAAAGGCTTCAACTCTTTTAGAATACTATCCCATATATTTATGAGATCACTATCAAGATAGACCTCCATTCTATGCTTCTAAAAAGCATAATTGGTGCTATCAAAATAAGGCTTAAGTTTGATGAATCTCTTCATTGGCCATAGATGATCTTCACTTGAACAATGAAGTTTGTAAATGTGAGACCTTGCTCTTATACCACTTGTTGCCCTAGATATGCATCAAGAAGGATGGTTGAATTGGTGGTTGATTAAAATTTAAGAATAATGGTAAGTTCAAAATATAGTAATGGAAGTTTAAAGATAAAGAGAAGAGAGAAAGAACACAATGATTTATAGTGGTTCGAATTATAACCAATCTTACATCCACTCTACAACCTCAATTGGGTATTTCACTATCTATGGAATTTTAAGCAAGTTTACTCCCAACTTAGTATTTAGGCTCACACCAAACCATTATAAGAGTTTTCCCAAAGGCTCACTCTTAAACCTAACTAAGAGTTTTAAGAAGGCTATCTCTCAAACCCATAAGTGTTTTCCTAAGGCTCACACTAAAACCTATACAAGAGATTTACAAGGCTCGCTCACAACCTAAACAAGTGTTTTAATGGCTAACACCCAAACCACCTAACACAAGGTGTGTTTTACAAATGTTTTAAGGCTTGAAATAAAATTGTAGGATTTTGAACACTTGATAAACTATTCCCTTATTTCTAGGGCCTTTGAAAAAGATATTTATAGCTTACATGCTCCAAAAAGCCATTACAAATGAGACAAAAACTTGATTCCAAAGCATCTTGCAAAAAGCAGTCTGTCTAAGACAGAATCACAATTGCAATCTTTATATTTCCAAAGGCTAGTGACACATGGCGTCTAGTTGTTGGATGCTTGACTAGCTGTTAGAGATGATCCTTGACTTTGCAAATCTCATGGAGGCAACTTTAATATCACAGTCGTGATTATTGTTTCACATCCAAGATAGTAGTCGCAATCATAGCTGCAAATGCTTTTGTCCCTTTGCCATGTTTTGTCTTAAATTAATCATGGTCATGATATACATAGTCGCAATCACAAAATCTTGATGGCGGGTGCGATATAGCGATTGTGGGAGCAATTTACTAGGCAATTTTCTACACTTAGGAACTTTTGATTTCTTGAACTTTTAATCTTTTCTAAGTGTATTTCCTATAAAATAAACACTAATTGTAAATATTAGATTATTTCAATTTAATTGATAAAATCAAAATAGAAATTGATCAAGTTGTGAGCC